>CM065917.1:14473928-14736191 GCA_033439105.1 Magallana nippona
GCGAGCATGTTTTGATTTTTTCTTTCTGAATTTTACTTCCTTGTTTATCCTAACACTTGTGGGTATTTCCTTTTAAAGTTTATCTAAAAATCACCATGTACTTTAAAAAGTTGTCGTAATAAGTTATTTTTGTATCCCTGTATATGCTTGTTGAAAGGTGATATTGTCAATGATAAAATGCTAGTTCATGTACACGTATGTACAAGTCAGTCTTTTTATGCCATAAAACAAAGTAACTTATTAAAAACAAATATGTGTGCTTACGTTTAAAGTTATGCAAGTCATTGGTGCTGCACTTATATACTTGAGCTTAAAAGCATATGACTAGACAAAACATTATCAAAGCAGACTGAAAATGGAAATAAATATGATGCACAACATTTTTTTTTCATTTCATCCAATACAAAAGCATGGGTACATATACATTTACTTCATAAAAAAGGTGACTTAGTGTCAAACATATAAAAAGAAAAAAAAATGTTACAAATACGCAAGTGACACAATTTTTATTATTGATGTCTTTTCTATTTGTAAATAAATGTGGTAATAACAAACAGTGTTCAAATTCAAAAGTCCAAAAAAAAATTACAAAACAGGAGGAGAGGCAGAGAAAACATGGACCTTTTTAAAAAATAGAGGTAGTATCAGGTGCCATGGAGGAGTGAGCATCCTCTGCTGACCGGTCACTCCCGCCATGTGCTCTTTGTCGTAATCGGGAAAAAAACGGAAAAGTCTGTAGACAATTAGGTGGTTAATTATGGTCTAACAATTAGTATGAAAAACGTCCATCAGCATGCGACCCAGTGGAAGATTAAATTTGCTGACAAGGTCGTTGTATCGACCATAGAACTTACGAAAAGATTGCTGTTGATAGTCCTGATTTATAAACTTATTTGTCAGTAGCTTTCTTCGCCTTAGAAACTGTTCATACGAAGAGCAAGCCCTTACGTATCGAATTAACTGAAAGACAAAAACACCATATGCGGTGATGAAGGTATATTACTAAATATGTATGAAAAGTTGACTATAGAATTTAGAAATAAGATTGATGAAACAAAAATATTTTAAGATTTATATTTTGCCAAAATATATTGTATCCATATAACTATCGTATCTTCACATACAAGAAGAATAGATAATCAGTTTATCTCATCATGGACGATATGCATCGTAGAACCCAAATGTCAAAAAGTCAATATTAATAATGATTATAATTGTTACGATTGCACCTTTAAACAAATAGTTTTTCCAAATCATCAATTTGCTTGATATTCAACTTTTAGTTATAATATGGTATTAAATTTATAAATTGTATAAAAGTTTCATGTGATGATAAATATTACTTCATGCAAAATGATTCCAATTGTTTGGAACATTAGAAATTATAAGCGATGCTATTTTTAGATATTTACATTAATAGAATCTAATTGAAGTTTAAAAGCTTTAAACAGGATTGATAAGGACAGATAATTTCCGAGAGCAGATCATGCACCACTTCTGTAATTTCATGATTAGGATTTCTTTTTAAGCATTTTTTGTAAGGCAAGATGGATGCTTGATATTTTGCCCTAGCTCCTTAATTAGCATTGTTATATAATTATTGGCACTGAATCGAGTTTAACTTAACACAGATGAAAAATAGATAAACATATTATTACATGTTTACACTGTAATTTGTATGGTGTATACTGCAGTGTTGCATTTGCACAGTATCGCGATGTAAACAAATGTTTCCATAAAAATAAAACATGCAATGTATGTCTACATGATTCACAAGGAGAGTGGAAAAAAAACACGTGAGTATTCGTACTTCCTTGAATTGTTTTTTTTTTTTTAAATCAATGTTGAAATCATATAAATGTGTGTAAAACCCTTTTCGTGGTCACAAAAAGACTATGCAGAAACATTCGCCAGAAAAGAAATTATAAGAGAACTGAGCATACTTCCTCTGTCAAATGGGGGTATTTTTTTTTTCGATCATTGACACCGCAACCACCATTTGAAAGTTAATACGCAAACAATTTGATTAAAGCTGGTAATATCTTGATTTCTTTTACCATTTTCAACTTATCGAATAAAAATACAATTTTCACACTACGTTTGACGCAGGATGGGTCAATTAATTCTGAAATATTATATAATGTTTAAGATGTGAACAGTGACTATGAAGTTTCGATGCATCACTAAAAATTTTAAGGGTTAGCCAAAGAAAATATATTTAGAAGCAGGCTTAACAAGAATCTAGAAAGACATTAAAGACAATATTTCATTTAATAATGATGTAACCTTGACAGGTTCATATACCTTTACACGTATTCCTGTACAAAAGACAAATAATATGCAGAAAATGCAAAGTGAATCATAACGCTTTAAGATAAAGGAAATGTTCTTTTATCAATTTATTAACAATTTTTATCAATTAATGAGGGAAGCGTTAAAACAGCGTTAAATGTTTTACAATTATAACGCTGGACATTTCAAACTGTAGTTTTTGTTACTTTTTCAAACTAAATTAAACATCCGAGTGAAAGTCAAATATTACAAGCGGTCTTATAAAGGTCAATACTTTTCAAACAGCATGATCACATGGATTGTCAACCGACTGGTTTTAGACACGTAGTTGACATCAATAAGTATTCTTTACATCTTGATGCAAATGATGGTAGGTTGCCTATTCTTCCTGGTTTTTGTTGTATTCGTTCGCAATTGTATCATACCCGGACATATCTTCAAATCAGAATTAACGTAACTTAATGTCTTCATGGCATACGATGCATATTATCAATTAATGATTTAAAAAAAGGCAAACTTACTATTTTCACACACTCTATCAATAGGTTCGGAACATTTCAGCTGAAAAAAAATCGTGTGTATACATCTGAGAATTGTAAAATAAGGCATCTTCCCACTGAGTTAAAGATGACTGAAAGTAAACTAAAGCTATGTATGAATCAAAAAAGTGTTTCAAAGGTTCAAAGAGGTTCAAAGCAATTAAAACAGGCTATATAAAAGTATAATTTAAGATGTTTGTAAGGCGTTATTTTATTGGTTAGATCAAAAATGTTTACACTTGTAGAAACGTTTTGGATTGCCTCACAATCAATTGCTCTAAAACGTACCAATTGGTATTAAGTACAACATTTGAACATTTTATTGTAAATTCAATAGCTACAGATGTTACGGTACAATAAACTTCGTTGGACAATTTACTTGTTTTAATAATCTGTCTCGCGATTTATTAAGCTCAAACTTTGTAACCTAGTTTTTACTCGTATAAATGTTATAGCTATTGAATTTATTATCATTATAACACGTAGTTACACGACCATAAAAAAAGCTTGTCGTGTTAAATATCACGGAAAAAGAATGTATCCTGTTATCATGATGTGACTCTCGATAAATGTTAGGCATCATGTCAAGATTGATATCAAAAACTGGATAGATAAAATGTAATCAAAGCATTACTGGAAATAGAAATATCCTAAATAACATTAATTTCTTTTGGATTTATTCCAAGTAAGCATGGGTATTTATACATATGCTTCATATCAGAATATGTTACTCTCAGTGTTAAGAATACAGCCCATGTATGACAAACAAACACGCAAGTCTTTGATATTATTGTTTTTTTTTAAAAATGATACAGACAACATTTTATCCATACGATACCACCGCTCACAATAGTTGAATATGTATGATTATAGAATGTATTTTATATTTCTTTAAATTAAGAATAATTGCATTAAATGTTAATAGATAACGATATTTACGTTGACGTGACACATGCAGATTTTGTTCACTGTATGTCATGCTGCGGTTGAATACCTTCAAATAACTCACATTGCTTTCAATGTTATTTTGAGATGAAAGCTGAGCAATGTAGTTTTATCTATTACATTCAATAATAACGATGAATCTCATCTTCTCATGATCACTTTCATCACTTCAGGTTGACGAGTAACCTTCATCATCTCAAGCAACGGCCCGGAGTCCGCGAGAGGATCGTACAGATTGGCTGTGATTTACGACGATGTGTAGCCTTATGCTCTGCACGGTATTTCAATTTGATAACAAAAATTAACCTACACAGTCATTTTTATCTTGACTAACTACGAATAAATATGGTTTAAAAATTGATTATTTAGAACAGTGTAGATTTATTATCTTCTGATAATTTGTTTATGACAGTCATTGATTTATGGTAACCAAAAATGGAGAACTGTCTTTCACCTCTGAAAGGTGATTAAAAGATAACGAAAAGTTGTCCATATAATTCAGTTCTGTCATTAATTAAGTCATATTTCAATAACGTTAAACTAAAATTCATTTGACTTAATGATTAATCACATTCTTGTAAATATTTACTGAAACGGGAACTATTTTTTTGTTCAATCCTAGTGTCAACACAGCCAAGTTTTAAAAAACATCACAATTATTATTCTGACATTGCAGTTCAATTGTCTGGTGTCATGGAATCTACAAAAGTCAGATTGTTTATGTTCATTGACACTTTTGTTCACAGTATTTTAAATAAAGGCAAAGAACGAGAAGAACAATATCTAACTTTCTGTTTTTTTCTTATATAAAACGATTCCAAAGTTGTTTGTAAAAAGTAATTTAATTTATTACATTACCGCAATATGTACATGTGATGGTATAAGGTCCTTTGGTGCTGATAATTAATGTGGTAGTTGAATATTTTAGGATTTAGCTGTTCTTTTTCTTGAAAAAGTATTGTTACAAAATAGTACTTCTACGTATACACATCTCGTTCATCCTAATAACATGGTATATATTTTGTTAATTGCCTGGTACTTGCGTTTACGCATTGCTCCTATGGTTATGCATTTAGTCAGGCTTCCTGTCAATATATCCGCGTTTATTTAAAAGTCAATACCATTAAGGGAAATATATTGAAAAAACAACCATTAAAATAAGATTTTCATCATTTTTTGGTTTCAGTATGTTTTGGTACTTACGCATTCTTGATACTTCCCATGCGGTACATGTAATCAACTTAAAACATCATGATCTTTCTGTCTTTTTCTTTTATGCGTGACACAAATATCTTTAAATATTGCCTCCGTCTGTTCGCACTTTTTCAGTGTTTTGGTAAGTAAAATTTGCTATTTCTAGTTTTAAGAAAACAATATATGAAAATAGTGTACTCTTGTTTGCCTAATTCATTGTAACGTAATAATTATTTTGAATATTTGATATTAGAGATTATTATGTTGTAATCGTCGGTATTTTGTCACTATTTTGATAAATAAAAACCAATTAATGTTCAAAAGCTATGTCAGTATTGATATAATTATTTTCGATATCAAACTTGTGAAATTGATATTCTGAATTTGATTTCTTACACCTTTTTATAATAAACAACTTTGAAAGTCGTTATCAATCAAAGTACTGAAGTACTGACGAGAATTGATTTTATCGATTATGATTTATTTTAAAATCAACGATATGTTATTTTGCATGGCAAGTAGTTTCTAATCTTGTTTTGAATTACTCACGTTTTTAACTTTTTGTAATATGAATTCTCGGACTTTTCCGATAAGAATTCTGGGAAAACCCCATATAAATCATGTTGTGTGATATTTAAAGATATAATTAATTCAATCAAACTATGTATCAGTAATCGAAATATTTCTGGAAAGTTGCATGGATCCAAGCAATATTAAACTCTAATCTGTTCAACCAGACGCTCGGCTGTCGTTGTTAATCTCCGAAATCAAGAGAGATTCATTGCTTCTCGGAAATTTACAAAGACAGCCGAGCGTCAGGTTGAGACTATATTGAACTCTGGCGTAGGAATACATACGACTACTTAAAATATCTAAATTGTTCGTACCATTTAAAATTTGACTATTTTCAAGGTATTTATAAATAAGTATCTTTGAAAAGCAATGCTTCAGCATACATTCCATCGAATTTATCAATTATTTTCAAAAACTAAGTCTTGTCTGCGGTGATGATTTGTGCTGATGTCCAAACACTGTTTCACTTCCGGTTTGCCAGAGTAACTGCATAGCAGAGTTGATTAAAATTAACTCCCAAAAAAGCTGAGTAAATATTCGCAGCTTTGGGATATCACAGATCAATGCTTTTTGTAAAACACGATATCATTTTTATAAGAGATGGTTGGTATGTTTTTCTGAAAAAAAATTAAAATCATTTGTTTTGAATTTTTATGCTGGTAGTCAGGTAAAATAAAGTACACAAAAACATTTCAATTAAAATATGTTCGCCTTTCTTAATATTGTTTAATGATTATTGCATCATTTACATATAAAAATGATTACAGGCTGGCACTGTAGGTATTACAGTGTACACTGCAGTGACGAATGTGCTCACTGTCGCGATATAAACAACTGTTTCCCGAAAAATGAAACATGCGATGGATGTGCATCTAATCAGCAAGGAAACTGGAGCAAAACACGTGAGTGTGGATTAATATTTTATTAACATATTCATACTTACTTTAAGTTTTCATCAACAGAAAAAAATCGCGTCGTTTAAAATTGAGATTTTTATTATATTTGTATGTGAAACAAACCTTCTTCGGTCATATTTTTTTGTTCAATGAGGGGGACGGTTATATATAGCAATCGAAATAATTGGGTTCTTTTGCTCATTACGTTTCCTAGGCTAAAGAGGAAGTTCTTTTATTTTGAAACTTCTACAACCATTTGAAAGAGTTATAATGATGCGACCTGGATATTCAGTTCCTATTTTCAGCCATATGCATAAATTTTTTGTACACCTTAACATCTATTCCTATATAAAGGACAAATAAACAACAGAAAAATGCAAAGAAAAGTAATCGAATTTATAAGTTCAAACATTAATACTAGTAATGCTAAAATTTCAAGTACAAGATAGGTTCTGTATACAAGTGTAATTATGTATTCTTTAATGATTAAATGAATTTAGACAATATATATTAAAATAACAGTTATACTTGTTTATCGATCATTAAATGTACACCAAATAATGTATGTAAAATTTGACCAGTCATGTAATAATAATATTTTGCATCCATTAACAGGCTCTCATAAGCTTATCTTTTTAGATTGGTAAGAAAAAAACCTAACATGGACACGAAGCAAAATTTTGAGCTCTTGGCTCTTTTGAAAAAAAAATAAGCACTATCTATTGATCACAAAATTGCAAGAATTGTTATATCTAATGTTTCTTGCAGAGGACGATCTTTCGAGTACAATCCTGATTGTTTTGATCGGTCTCCTCTCTACTCTTTTGGTAACTACATGGCTTTTGATAGCAATCTATGCTTTTATCAAACGTCGACGCGGACGCCTACAATTTAACGAAACACACGGTGCTGTAGACATTCGTAAAGAAGACCAAGACGTACCACATCATTATGAGGAGGTACAGGACATTGATAGTGGTTATACATTTCTTGATCATTCTGCACAGGAAACACACTACGAGGACGTGAACAAACTTAACGGAACGTAGAGACGTGGAACGTGAATGATATTTTTTAGATGGTTGACAGTTTGCTATTGTCATTTTTCAATATGATTATTATTATTTAGAATAACATATTTTAAAAATACTGGTTTTAACATGTGGGACATGGGACGTCACACAAATAAACGCCTTCATATTTTGATACAAATATTTTACTGTTGTACTTTTGAAGAGAATTGGGTTCTGATTTATTATGATAAAACAATTATAGCCTTAAGTTTTCATATTGGTCAATACATGGCTTTATAGACCTAATGAGAGTATATCAACCTCGGACTTTGTTCTCGGTCGATATACTCTCATCAGGTCTATAAAAAATGTATTGACCTCATCAAAAGAACATAATTGTATAACATTTTTGTTTATCAACTTTTATACTGATAACCACGCCAAGGTTGTCGTTCAGTTTTTTATTGTACACTTGTACATAGTATGCTTTGCAGTAAAAGCTGTAATAAACAAATAACAGAGTTATAAATGTGAAAATTCCTAACATAGTTTAAATCAATACATGACAAATGACTGAAAAAATATATTGACTTTTCCACATAAAAACACGACAACCGAATTGATTTAATTTCTATATATAAAAAAAAGTTTCGTAATATATAATATCTTTGTTATTAATATGCAATAAACATATTGTGGTTTAATAAATTCATCATATAGTTTACCTAGCGTGAATACATATAACATCATGCACGAGTGATTTTCGCGCCAACATGGCTGAGTTCTGTCATACATTGTTTCAAATTCGTAAACATCCTAAACTGAACATTTTTAATATTATAATAATAATAAACACAAAATTACTTACACCGTGGGGCTACATCATCAGCTCCATTGGTACGCTTGTACAAATACTGCTTAAGCCATCTGCGGCATGTCTGCACGTCGCTGTGCACAACTCAAATACATTGAAGAATACAAAAAAGGGGAATAACTCTTGATACAAAAAGTAAGTCGTACCAAAAATATTCGTGTAACACAACATCTTTTAACATGTAACATTTCAATTTTATAATCGTGACCACCTATATTACTATTCTAAATTATAATCAGAAGTAGTATAAGTTAAGTAGATGTAGTGGTTTTCTAATAACTCTAAAAAAATGTATCTAAACATGTGTACATAATTATGGTTTCCATTTGATGTTGACCATGGTTTTTTTTTTTCATTTTAATTAGTCACAGGTATCTGTACAGCTTAAGCTAGAACAATGAATACAAATGTAAAATCATAACTTCCTTCTTGAATTGTAGTTTATAGAAACACACATGATTAACTCACGACACCATTTTATCGTAAGAAACTTTACTTAAACAGAGCAGTCTCAATATCGTTCATAATTTCAATATCCTTTATTTATTTATTTAAGTTTAATTTTTTAAATAATGTTTGTTTTTTTTTCTTCCATCAGTTCGCTTGCTTCGTTTTACTGTTGCTACATTATGTTCATATATTAAATTCTATGTATATTTCATTGAATTTTAAAACACATACATCATATTACATCGAATCATACATTGTGTGATATTAAAGAAGTACTTTTTAAAAATGCAAACGTAAGACAAGTAGCGGTTTACTTCGAGTTTTGTAGTTGATGTGCTGAACATTTTATTAAATTGTTCGTCATAGAAATGTTCACCTGTGCAGTAAAGTGTACATACTTATTTCTATTCTTTGAGCATTTTGTGAACACAATATCTGTATATGTTTTTGAAATTTGTAATATTAGAGGTTTTGATCCATTAATAAGGTACATTTTGTAATTTAAAAAAAGTTCTTTTTATCATACTCTCTGCAAATTGTTATTACTTTCAACATAAAATTGTTTTTTTAAAGATTACATAAAATTTTTCTTTGTTCATTTTATTAATCAGCAAAATGAAATCACATACAAACCACATGACATTGCTATATAATTCAATGTTTGTGGAAGTACGCATTTTATTTGATATACAAGCAAAAGGTACAAACTGATAAGTTTACCATACATGCAACATGATCAAATATGAAACAACCAAATCGATTCCATAAAGCCATTTTAGATCACAGATAAATTATAAACATCTCTCTTAATTGTCATAACAGTATACTTATTTTATATACATTTTAATTATGAATTGAAGATACTTTAGAAGTCAGAATGCTTACAAAATCGAAGTAATCATATAGAAACGGTATTTTAATGTTAAAAGAATATTTAATGTCTAAAACAAAATTGCATGGAGATATATAGTCAAATGTCGGCCCAATAGCTATGCTACATTTTCAAAGGGTTTATTGTACAAACAGCAATCTTCATCTCACAAGAAACTAGAAATAAGAAATCTTAGGTAAAACATGGAAAAATATAAAATTGTTTTAACATGTGATTGAATGCGAATTCTAAGCAACCAGTGATAAAACACATTCATACACAGATTTGTCTCCACATAATGTATGTTTGAAATATCTGAACGATAGAGAAACTGTCATAACAGATAGTAAATGTATATCTTTTGGTATGTTATATTTTAGGTGATAACAAGCTAATCTTTAAAAAAAAGTTTAGGAAGCTGGCGAAGTTTATTTTAAATATTTACTGATAAAAAGTTGATAAAGAATTGTTTTTTTAATACACTTGAGTAATTCTTCTCTTTGCTTTCCTGAATTCTAAACAAGTTAATATGAAATAATGACAGAGTAGCGCAAGGAAATAATATAACAAGTAAGTTTCACCGAAGTTATGCTTTAAAATATGAGAAACATGTATCATAAAAGTTGTCCACATGTATACCTGGTTTTCAAAGTCCACAAAAGGTGAGGACCAAACATTTAAACTGTACGTAAAACATGTATTCTAATGTACAATGAACATAAAATTACGTCTGTATGTTGATAAAAGATACAAGATCATGAAATGCAATTTCTTGGATCTTTCCGACAGAAGAAATAAAAAACCGATCTTTGCCGGAGAAGTACGAAAAAATGCCTAGCATCATACAATAGTTTGGTGCGTTTTAGAGAAAACATACATAATTCCAGCAAAAAACCAATTTAGATTCGAGGGCGCTAGCAATGATACTCGTAATCAAACTCGCAAGGATAACCATTAATTTCATCTTAAAACTGTAAAATTAATGTAGTTTGAACGTGTAGTGTAAATTCAGAAGTTGAATTGTCAAAAAAAATGTGAATAAAAGAAAAACGAAAAATGTTCAATTTTGATATCCAACAGGAAAATGCGTAAAAAAAAGACGCAATTTTCCATAACCAACCACCATGTTCTCGTTATGCAAATCAAGTGCAAGACATAACTAGATTTGATATGGAGACGGACGTAAGATATGATAAAAAAAAAAATAAGCAGATAATTTGTGCTTATGTCCAAACACTGTTTCACTTCCGGTTTGCCAGAGTAACTGCATAGAAGAATTGATTAAAATCAACTCCTACAAAGGTTACTGACTATTCGCACTGAGGGATATCATAGATCAATGCCTTTTGTAAAACAAGATGTCATTTTTATAAGAGATGGTTGGTATGTTTTTCTGAAAAAAAAAATTAAAATAATTTTCTTTATTCTGTATTGCTGGTAGTGAGGTATAATAAAATACACCAAGATATTTCCAATTAAAATATGTTCGCCTTTCTTAATATTGTTTAATGATTATTGGCACTGCATCATTTATATATAAAAATAATTACAGGCTGGCACTGTAGGTATTACTGTGTATACTGCAGTGACGAATGTGCTCACTGTCGCGATGTAAACAACTGTTTCCAGGAAAATAAAACATGCGATGGACGTGGATCTGATTAGCAAGGAAACTGGAGCAAAACACGTGAGTGTGGATTAATATTTTATTACGAAATTTATACTTACTTGAAGTTTTCATTAAGAGAATAAAATTGCTTCGTATAAAAATTGAGATTTTTATTACATATCTATGTGTGTAACAAACCTTCTTCGGTCACACTTTTTTCTGTTAAAATAGGGATGTGTTACATAGCAATCGAAATAAATAAATGTTTTTGTCTCTCATTAATTACATAGGCTAAAATTCTTTTATTAATTGACACTACTACAACCATTTGAAAGTTAAGAGTTATAATGATGCGACCTAGATATTCAGTTCCTATTTTCAGCCATATGCATAACCTTTTTGTACACCTTAACATCTATTCCTATACAAAGGACAAATAAACAGCAGACAAATGCAAAGAAATATGATCGATTTTATAAGTTCAGACATTAACACTAGTTAAAATTGAAGTAAAATATATTTTCTATATTCAAGTATATTATTCTTTAATGATTAATGAATTTGAACAATATATATATATATATATATATATATATATATATATATATATATATATATATATATATATATATATATATATATATTAGAATAACAGTTATTGCATTTATCACCATATCGTGATAAATACTTTTAATTCCAGTGCAAGCGCGACAACTCTGCATCATTGTTTAATTCAAACATTTTGAGACCATGATCTTGGCACATACACATTGTTTCATACGACTAACCCTCTAATAGATACTGATTTATCAGACGACAATTAAAAGGCAGACAGGCATCATTAAAAAATTCAAAAATTTCGAAAAAATCCGTCGCCATCAGGTCTAATCCCTTCAAAAATGCACAAGAACGGGTTCCCAAGCGTATGGGGGGAACCCGGCGAAGCGTATAAGAACGCCGAGCCAAAGGAGGATCGAGGCTACATCGGCTGCGAGCGAGACCAGTGAGGCACCACGCGGAAGCGGGGAATTTCCAGTTTTCGTAATGGCGCCGGTTCTGACGTTTTCTCGGCATGTTAAATATCAAAATCGTTAAAAAAAAAGTTAAACGTCAGATATTTCAGACTAGTACTTTGAATGTAATATTACAGACTTGATTGATATTACAAGATTTGAATTAATTTTCTTTGTTCCTACAATAAATTAACTGTTTATTGACATATTCTTTTAAACACTATAAAATCATGATTACCATATTACCACTTTAGTTTAATATTAAAATAAGCAAACGCAAAAGTGTTGATTGTTTAATAACTTATTAAGTATGTACAAATATATACATATGACTAGTTTCTTAATGAGTGTGTTTTTGTGATATATTTTATCTTTTCCCCGTTTAGTTTGGCTGATATTCAAAAAGTATTAGCAAAAAAGAAAAAAAATTAAAATGTGAAATGGAGTTTATAGAAGTATAAACTCTTCGGCTTCTTTTTGCATGTCACAAATTTTTATAATTTGCGTCAGTCATTTTTTTTGCGATTGAAATAGTTTTCCTATATCAAACAATATCGAATAATATGTCGACGTGTTGTATATTTAGCGATCTAAATGATCGCAAAAATAACGAAAATTACAGGATATAAGGTATTACCACATGTATCTCACCACAATTGTTTATTTCAAAGAAAATTTCAAATTCTTCACATTTTTAACAGTTTAACAATTTGTCTGAACAGAGAGCAGCATAAATATTTTTGAATATGTTTTTAAAAGAAGGATTACACTGTATTATATGATTTAATTGTGTTTGAAATACATTCTTAATTACTTAATTATTTTCCCCTCTCTATTAGTTCGCTAGATCTTGAAAGTAATTGTTGTTGCTACTTAAAGTGAAGTATAATTATATTTCATTTAATTTTACGTCTTTTTACTAAACCCATTCATTTATTTGAATATAGACTTATGATCTTAATTTTGATAAGTTGTTTTAAAATATATGTTAATAAATCCAAAGGTATGCAGAATAAAGGATTTTTATTCAAATATAAAAGTTTGAAAGCTGATTTTAAAAAAAAATCTCCATATAAATTATACAATATTATTTATTTATTTCAATTCCAATTCATTTTCAAGCCATTGTGGACGTATACAATCAATTTATATATGCATTTTTTAAATTATTAATTTGTTCGGTATATTTCATAGTTTAATTTATTTATAGTTTAATCTGAATATATGTTTTTTTAAACTTATATGTGAATTGTAACTTCTGTCAAAGAAGATTTTTTTTCAACAAATACATCAACTAATGAAATCAAACCCTGTGCGATATCATTTTCATAATTATTGTTAAACCATTATTAATCACCGAATTGTCTACGGATTTTTCCGTTTTCCCGATTACGACAAAGAGCACACTGCGGGTGTGACCACAGGATGCTCACTCCTCAATGACACCTGGGCCTACCTCTAATATTTGTAAATGTCAATTTTGTTCTGCTCCTGTTTTGTATTTTTCCTTCGGACTTTTGACTTTGAACACTGTTCGTTATCACTACTTTTCATTCATACATTGTTCAATTCTGGTTGAAACTCGAAATTTGATTTGATATAAGGAAGGTTATAGATAAATGGATCGATACAACTATAATAATATTCAATAGTTGATTTAAGATGAAGCAAAAAGAAAGATTTCCAAAAATCTGTTTTAATATTGAATTAAAAATTATTAATTCTGTTGAAATGTTTAAAATTCCAAGTCACCATATCAACACATCATTTCAGTTGATGTTAAAGAGATTTATACAGAACCACTTTAATTATACCTCGTCAAAACATAAGAATAGTTGTTAACCTTAATAGTTCCGTTACTTTTATCTTGGCTTTTGTTCTTAATTCATATTTCATATGATATCGCAGAAATTAAAATTCCCAAACAAAGCTAGAAAAACTATGCATTAGATTTGATTTGTGATTGAATATGAATTTTAATGAACTGGGTGTAAGATGTATACTCATATTTCTTTCCACAGTATATAATATGTTTGTATGATTAAAAGCTTCATATGCTGTCATTCTATTTAGTATACATTTTGAATATTTATGTGCACGTACATGTACTAGTGTATCGAAAAAAACTTTTGCACAAGTCTTAATCATTGTCAAAAATTTTATATCATCTAAAATATATCATTACAATATTTTATTATATATATAAACATAATATATTTAGGAAAGTCGAAGTATCTTGAACGTTCATTTGAACTATTGATATAAAAAATAAAAACTACAATAAAGACTTGGCAACAAGTTTTTCTTACACCTATACTATATTTGCACTAAATAGAAAAAATATACCTGGGCTTTTTGCCTATCAAGTAGACTGATCTTAACAAATATCATATTTTTTTGAAAAGTATGATATGATATATTCACAAATCTTATGTACATGTTACTATCTTTCAATTTAACATGAATTATGAAAGTATGTATAAATGATTGTTTTGATTCTTTTAGGATGAAGATGAAACAAATTGCAAAGAAAAGAAAGACAGCAAACATCAGTTCATTGAAATACGTCAGACTGTATTGAATTATTCAATCTTTAGATTTTGGGCTATAAATATTTTTTCAGATATTTACTGACATTTGTGTTTTTATTGGAATGTATTTTAATTGTCACCAATATATTAAACTGCGTTTTAAAACACTTTTAGGTCAGAATCTATTTTGATCGAGTAACTTATTAAAATAGGTGTCATCAATGAACAAATTAATTCATATCAAATCAAGCTTTTTTTTAGTTTGTCTTTGAAAAATAATGAAAAAAAAAACAAATTAAACTCAAGTTTACTATTTGACTAATCTATTAAATGTCCGAAAAGGAGGAGATTAAAAAGCTTGGCCTATTAACCAACAGGTAGATCTTCCGAGTAAAGATAACGGTGGACGAATTTATATTATTTTTAACAATGAAATTTAAATGATAATTGGCAGCAGAACAATAGATTCGGGGCTATAAATTTTCGGAAATAAATATTCAAATACATATATCACAATTATGATGTTAGCAAATAATAAATACTACTTTCAAAAAGTAACATCGTACGGATTGTCAATCGAAAAGTTGTTTGCACGTAAATCACATCCATAATTTCCGTTTGTATCCTGATGTGAGTAGTCATAAGAAGCATCTTCTTCCTGTTTATTGTTGACTGCATCCGCCATGGTATCATATTCAGACATATCTCTGGTTGTTTTTGTTCCATGTTGATAAGTGTCTTCCACTTCCGGCTTCCGTGATTTTTTGTCTCTTAGATGGTCATACGCACCCTCCTCTGAATTGTTGTAAGGACTCTCATTCGATGAATCAGTCCCTTTCGATATATACTGAGGACATTGTTCTAATACAAAATAGGAGTTATTTTGGACACAATCTACATTGGAATCAACATTTTTTCTGGGACTAAATTTCATTTGCGCTTTTGTAGTCCTATCAGCTTTTGTCATTTTTTTCCTTCTGTTGATAAAATCAATTCAATGACAAATAATCAATTCTTTTTAAAAAGAAAACATGCACTAAAAATGAAACTTAGATCAACAAATTAAGATGGTAAACAACCTTCTAATATGTGTTTGAAACCCTAAAGTTATATTAAATGAAAACCATTTTCTTACGGTAGAAACATTCAAATAGTATATCACCTGTTTTTATATCACGTCATATTGTATTTAAAAATTAATCAAAATGTTTCATATTTTGTGTTTTAATAATACAACAGGGAGTTAACTGTATTACCTTAAATAAAAGACAACTGCCATTGCACATAACAGTAAAATGATTAAAACTGTAATGACTGGTAGGGATATTTTCAAAGCTAATTCGTCACTGGCACCTGAAACAATATAATTTATATTTAAAGAACTTACAAATATAACCTTATCAAAATGTAACCATAGTTTTCCTGTTTAATTGACAAAACAAAATTACTTGACATTTGCTGCATGTCATTAGTTGATGGTGATCGGTCTGTATCGTCATATCTAGTAGTAGAAGTTAAGGCAATCAATTCTTCCGATGTTGAATGATTTGGCATAAGGGTTGAAGTAGAAAAACTTTCTTGTGACGGTGTAATGTTTGCAGTTACTTGGCTTTGGGAAGTATCTGATATATCATGACAGAATATGGAACTGTTTACTAAATCATGACAGCTTCTGAAAAAACAGTTGTTTTTTATACACATTTGGCAGTCTTGAAATGTTCCTTTTTCTTCCTCTTTTATTTGATATCCTTTAATAAAAGAAAAAGATTCTGAAATGGGTTTTTTTTTCTTTTGCTTTAGTTGTTTTGTTAAGCACATGATAAGAAATGTTCAAAATGCCTAGATGATGCAAAGTAATCATCATTTTATCCCAACGCTTCTTATTTCGATATTTTAGTGTAATCTTTAAATGCACTCTCAATTGATGTTACTTTTAAAATGATGTTATGTTGAATATCACACCTTTGGAAAGGAGAGCAAGAGACACTGAATTTACTGAATTTAAATAATTAGAGCAATTAAGTGACATGAAAAAGGGACATTATTCATTTTAAAACGTCAATAAATGGAAGCTTTTTTTTTATTGTAGTAAAATATGATATTTAAGAAGAAAGTATTGGTTTAAGGGTGCTGTGAAATGACATAATACACTTCTCATTTTTCACAGTGAAATAGCTACAGAATAAAACTTCTCATTCTTGTTTATAATTTTTTTTTGGTTGTACGATTATTTCATAATATACTTGCATATAATTGGTAAATAAAAAGAAGCCAAAAAAAACCCAATTCATTTGCAGGAAAGTGTTATTTTTCTTACATAAATATAGAGTTAATAAATAAATAAAATTCTCGTATATACCTCGATCGACATTTTTGTAATTTTGTCTTTTAACGCCTACCCAAACAACCAAATGATTAGATGGTATTTGTTTACAGATAAGGCGAGGGTTATTCAGGATAACTGCTCCCAATAAATAACCAGCATCTTGTGATTTTTTACATTGTTCCATTGATGTATTCCAACTACTGGCAAAACTAGTATCCGGTATATCTAAGAAAAAAACACGTTATATTGTAACATTGTAATGCGTATTGAAATAACATTTGCTCATAGTGTCCCTAGCAATATTTCAACTGATCATCATGTAATGAGCCATATCATTCTTAAACAAATTGAATATATTGCATTAGAAACTTACTTAAATTTTCACACACTTTATCGAGAGATTCGGAACATCTTTTCGGAATAAATTTAGGGTCCCCGCTGGAGCATTGTAAACTTAGGCATGTATCTTCTGTTTTAAAGCTTACTAAGAAAGGAATAAAAGAAAGTGAATACAAAATGCATGTATCAAACTTTTACCGACCTTCTTTATAAGTTATTTACATGTATAAACAATTTCTTGTGACAATACTGTAAACGTCATTAACTCCATGGGTCTAAAATTTCACGGTTTGTCCAGTTGTTACCTTTCGCGGTGGTTTTAATTTCACGGAAAACGATTTTTCTATGATTAAAAATTCACGATACTTGTTGCCTTTCGGTTAAAAGAATAAATTGCTTTACATTGTTTTTATTTTTGTTTTTTTCTGTTTTTTTACAGACCAAATACTGAAATCAATTATAAATAATTTACATTGTGCCAATTAAAATGAAGTCTATTTAAGCAAAAGAGTTTAGTAAACGGCCTTTCGTCTTAACTGCTACGGAACAATACTAATAAAACACGCTGTTTATTGGCATCATTATTGAACTCAAATATCAAAATGTTCATGATTTTGTTAAATACACGGAAAATAGTCAAACCGTGAACATAGTGAAATTAAAAACACTGTAATGTTTTCCACGTCTACAGTACATCTTAATATTTATATTATCATAGACATATAAAATACCTTCTTGAATTTCATATACATTATAGGTGCGATTCCCACCACAGTCTCCTGAATAAACAACGTCTGTGTTATCCATACATTTAATGTTGCAGTCAGAAGGTGAAAGTCGATTGAAGGTGTTTATACGGACGTCTCTTTTAATGCATAAACAGTTATTCATCTACGTAAAATAGAAAACAAGAAGAAATATTTCATAGTTTTACATACCAAAGTTGATTAATCCCAAAAACTGACTAAAAGCTAAATACGAATCATACACCGGCACCATCACGCCGGTATATAAACCCTCTCATTTCGTTACACACGAATGTCCACCTAAAACTCATGGACAAAGTGTTTAATTTGTTGTCTTGGATTTTGTGCACTTATGCCTGGTTTATGTGTATTTTCTGTTTGTAAGTGCATTGACGTGTATATTTGATGTTACATTCATCCTGGTGTGGAATAAAGTGCGTGTTATGTGTCAATTTCATCGCCACCAAGAAACACGGCGTTGTGAAATGTACTTTAACACAGGTGAGCCCTCTACAGCGAAATAGTTTGAACTGTTCAAATATCTGCGGGGTATATAAGGGATGTAGGGATAGAAATAAAATATTGTAGACAATATATATTTATTGCATGTGGACGTGATTGTGAGGGAAATATGAATATTTATTCCCCAGTGAAAATCATATTCCCAAGGGCAACCCTGAAGGAAATATGATTTTCCTGGGAAAATAAATCTTCATATTTCCCTCATCATCATCCAATAAATTGTTTATTATACCGAATGACAGTTGATACTTCAGAATACACCAGGTTCTAATCACGCTTAAATTCTAGTAAAGCAGTAACGTAGTGAATGTTTATCGTTTTTTTTTCTATTTCTGTTTTCAGATATAAAAAGGGTTTAAAATATTCTTTTTTTATATAGAATAAATAATTTAAATACATCGTATGCTTATTCTTGGGATTTTTCATAAGCATGGAATGAAAATTCGAAGGGGTGGGATATGATGATAAATTTGACGATGACAGTGAAATATGAAGTTTTATTGCTCTGACACGTGATTGTCTAGAACCAATCAGATGTCGTGTTATATAGAATACTCATATTAAGGTGTAATACCGCTTTTACAGGTCGTGTTCAGCTTTATGTCAGTTTTTTAAAGTCTTTCCATCTCAAGTGATAAAACTTTTGTATTCTTCATTTTTTGATTTTCTTCTTATTATGTTAATTCTCCTCTATTCATCTCACTTTTTTATCATGAAATATATTGAAACAATTTGTTCTTTATGTGATTGGCCATTAAAAGTTATTGAACAAAATGACCCCCTACAAGATAACCCCCAGAACGTACAAAGTTATTATTTTTTTGTATAAAATGCTGTTATCGCTACTCCTCTGAAACCATAAGAGATAGAGGTAGGAATATTTTACCAATGTCTTTAGTTTACATATAGGCTCATTCATTTTATTAATAGCGAATGCCCGATGCCCGCTTCTAGAAGTTAGTGCTCCTGAACGTTTATAAATTTCATTTAAAACTCTTACAACTTTTGAACCATTCATTATGAGACATCTGATCACTAGGGATAGAAATATCTACCTTGGCCGATAGACATAAAGATGAAAGATCAAGGTAATTTGAATCCGTGAATTATTGAATTTTCATATACTTTTCGATAAGGGTGATGTAGAATAACATGCATTCATAAAATATAGTAGAACTTCTTTGGATATATCAACGAATATCCTTTTTGAGTTATTGTCCCTGTCATACGAATTGCTTGTTATCGCTTCTGCAATTTTTAAACCATTCACCATTAAGACAGAGGTCCACTTAAAAATATAGAGTTGAAACGTGGCACAAAGGTCAAAGATAAAGGTAAAAAAAAAAGAACATTCCTAATATTTTATCACAATATTTTCTTCAAAGAACGCAGGTATTTTTTTTTTAATCGACTATATGATATCCCGCACAAGTGCGGGAATTAACATTTTACACATTAATGATATAATGTTTATATGTTGAACCATATATTTTTTGTTCATTATTGCATATATTGTGTCCGATTTTTTTCTGAATTGCTTTCTTTAACTATTTTTTAAAATTAAAATACAAGACTAACTGCATGGCTGGATATTTAGAGGAGCGGAAGGGGTGAAAAATCTAAACTGAAATTTATGTTACATAAATGTACGTGGCCTTAATTTTTGTTGTTGTTGCAGGATTGACAAACCTGTTAATATTTTATTTCAAACCAGGTATTTAGTGCGTCGTATATCTAAATTTTGTTCATTAAGTCAATTACAATTTTTATCACTGTACCAAATAAGAATTTCAGATAAAAGATTTGTCTTTTAAATGGGAAGGGGGGGGGTCACCTCTCTTATTCAACTTCCCCGTTTTATGCATAATATAATCTGTTCATTGTTTACAAATTAATATCTAAGGTTTAATACAATCTGTCGTGGTATAAAATTGAATGAAATTAAAAACACGCTAGTGTAGGCATGTGTATTTGCATATTTTAAACCAAAGTTGCCAGATCCAAAATATCTACCCGATGGTTAACTCGCCCTACTTTTTCCGCCAGGACGTTAATTAGTCAACCCGCGTTCCTGGGGAACCCCATTCTAAAAAGTTTTTTTTTCCATCAAAACTAAAATCGCTTTAGATTATTCGATTTTATTTATTAACTTTTTTGTATTAACCAGAGATGCCCGATACAAGGTATCTGTCCACGATACATGATGGACTCGTTCTACACTTTTCGACATGACGTTAATTTGTCAACCCGCGACCTTGGCTACCCCGTACTGGAAAGTTATATCCCATTCTCTCACCAGAGGCTATGCTTTGTATTCTATCTATCAAAACTAAAATCGTGCAATCAAGAAACAAATTGGCTAATTTTATTTGTTCAACATTTGTCAAATCTTAACTTCTATGTATACTCTAAATTGGTTACCAGTTAATTTATTCGTTCTTTACGTAATTATTCAATATTATTTCATTGCAAGTAGATATTTCGATGCAAACGCCCCCTGACTTGGATCCGGCAAAGCGTGTCCACCATCTTACTCTCTTTTTTGCTATTTCGGGCTTGTTTATCGAAAATGAAAAGGTTTTTGATTAATTTCCCAATAATTACTTATCAATTAAAATTCAATTATAGCTCACGGACATTATCTCACACGTGTTGAAACACCAAAAGTGAAAGCAGTTACTCTGGTGCAAGCATTTTGTAGTTTATTGGCAAAATGTCTTAATTCATATTCATAATCTATTGAAACAGAAATGTTTTAAACGTTAAAATAAGAAGGTGGAAAGGCCTCTAGTTGTTCTAAATCAATTAGTCTACTAGTTTGTCAACACCAACCTGTATAGCGAACTTATAACCATTTTCACGATAACACATTTCTTGGCACAATCCAACCGAACTTATATTCATAGTCTTTTTATCAACATATTGTGGTGACTTGATCGGGATATCGGGATAGCACCCTTCAAACAAAACAAACGAAATTCAAATTTACTTAAGCATGTAAAGATTTACATTTTTAAACCTGATTAAAAAGAATCAAAAAAACATAACAGTTGATTTGGAAGTTTGCGGTAATATCTTATAGGAATGTTTACTAATTTAAGAACACAAACAGATATTGACCTAATATATTTATCCAAGGAGTCAGTCTACGGTATACTCCTGTCCAGTAAGGCTTGTCACTTTTGTCACTCTCTGTAGTTAACCCATGACCCAAGCATTGTTTCTGAGCCTCAAACCAATCTAGTGGAAGATCGTCTATTGGCTGGATACCTGCTTAAAATAGAAAAGAAGCAAAATTGACTTAAGTTATACTTCAGAAGAAGCTGCAGGGAAATTGTATAAATTTATATTATTTGAGATAAAAAAACCTTTAAAATTCCACATTTTAAATCGTATCTTGAAATGACAAACCTGTAAGCAGTGCTGTTATCAATAATGTAAACATAAAGAATTGGTTTGAATGATCCATTTGTTCAAATTTTGGAGCCTAAAAATCAAATATGTACACTTAATTCAGAAGGCTATTGAAATTGTTCACATTGCCAAACTCCAATCCTTCAATGTAAAAAGTTTGTCAAAGGATTCATACAATGTATAAACATTAAGATATGCATTTATTTATCTATACTGAAGTGCCAGACAAAGAAATGTCATCTTTTGTTGGTAAGTTTTGCCTATATATGATACATGCATTCAAAAATAATTATTATAGCATCATTGTTTCAAATCAAAGATCAAAATAATTTCTCCTCTTGTGGGACAGGTGTTAAGGGCATGACTGCGATTTTAACCAGAAGTTATTATTCCGTTTTTAATATTTACAATGCTTCAATAAGGCACTTCTAATAGTCAACCAAAATTTGAGTGTCGGTCGTCGAGTTATAAGCGAGATACAAAGCTCATAATTTTTTGTTATGCAAACAAACCACGTATCAAATTTTAAATCAAATTGATTATATTTACCGATAAAAGTTCTTTTTCAAGGTGATTTTTCTATCTGCTAATTCTTTTGAGCATAACTTAACAGTTTATAGCATTTTTAACATTCATTTTAGGTCTTAACCTGATAGTTTCTTGTCAACATTCAAAACGTAAACAAACACATGACCTGAGCATTGTTTAGATCAAGTTCATATAATGTATAGAAATGTTCATTATGATAAGAAATAATCATATGAAACTGGCACAGGGTAAAGATGTGTCCCTTAGCTGAAAAATGACTGAATGTACTGAATTATAACTAATAAATTACAGGGCTACATGTACGTATAATCAGTTGACTGGACGAGATAGCTTTGCCCTATGTATGAATATAAAATCAATCAAACTTCAAGTCATTTCAAATTAACTAAACGTACCGTTTGTCGGAAAGACATAATTCCTAGATCCTTAACAAATGGTATCCTGTTGCAATATACACATGAACATTTAGGAAAAGAGAGCGAGCATGTTTTGATTGTTTCTTTCTGAATTTTACTTCCTTGTTTATCCTAACACTTGTGGGTATTTCCTTTTAAAGTTTATCTAAAAATCACCATGTACTTTAAAAAGTTGTCGTAATAAGTTATTTTTGTATCCCTGTATATGCTTGTTGAAAGGTGATATTGTCAATGATAAAATGCTAGTTCATGTACACGTATGTACAAGTCAGTCTTTTTATGCCATAAAACAAAGTAACTTATTAAAAACAAATATGTGTGCTTACGTTTAAATTTATGCAAGTCATTGGTGCTGTACTTATATACTTGAGCTTCAAAGCATATGACTAGACAAAACATGATCAAAGCAGACTGAAAATGGAAATAAATATGATGAACTACATTTTTTTTTTCATTTCATCCAATACAAAAGCATGGGTACATATACATTTACTTCATAAAAAAGATGACTTAGTGTCAAACATATAAAAAGAAAAAAAAATGTTACAAATACGCAAGTGACACAATTGTTATTATTGATGTCTTTTCTATTTGTAAATAAATGTGGTAATAACAGTGTTCAAATTCAAAAGTCCAAAGAAAAATTACAAAACATGGGTAGAGCAAACATGGACCTTTTAAAAAAATAGAGGTAGTATCAGGTGCCATGGAAGAGCGAGCATCCTCTGCTGACCGGTCACTCCCGCCATGTGCTCTTTGTTGTAATCGGGAAAAAACGGAAAAGTCCGTAGACAATTAGGTGGTTAATTATGGTCTAACAATTAGTATGAAAAACTTCAATCAGCATGCGACCCAGTGGAAGATTAAATTTGCTGACAAGGTCGTTGTATCGACCATAGAACTTACGAAAAGATGGCTGTTGATAGTCCTGTTTTATAAACTTATTTGTCGGTAGCTTTCTTCGCCTTAGAAACTGTTCATACGAAGAGCATGCCCTTACGTATCGAATTAACTGACAGACAAAAACACCATATGCGGTGATGAAGGTATATTACTACATATGTATGAAAAGTTGACTATAGAAAAATTGAAGTCATCACGTTTATCATAAGGTTTTGTTGTTAGATTACCATGTTTATAAATATTTCAAAATTTTCTGTTATATCTGCATCATGAAGAAAACCACAAAAAAGAAATGAAATAGGGTTAAAAAATCTAGATTATATGCAGACTTGTCTGATCAACCAACGATAATTGCACGTGATAGTGTTGATATATACATGTATTTAAGCATCGGGATTATTGGTTTAGTATCATAACTGCAACGGTTTATGCAAACACATTTTTGTATAATGGGTGATTACTTTATTTCAAGTGTGTGAAAATTGAATATTCTATTAAAATAGTTTATATTTGCAGAGATCAAATAAAGATTATACCGAACAAATAAGATTTATGAAACAAAAATATTTTTAGATTTATTTTTTGCCAAAATATATTGTATCTATATAACTATTGTATCTTCACATACAACAAGAGCAGATAATCAGTTTATCTCATCATGGACGATATGCATCGTAGAACTCAAATGTCAAAAAGTCAATATTTATAATGATTATAATTGTTACAATTGCACCTTTAAACAAATAGTTTTTCCAAATCATCAATTTGCTTGATATTCAACTTTTAGTTATATTATGGTATTAAATTTATAAATTGTATAAAAGCCTCATGTGATGATAAATATTACTTCATGCAAAATGATTCCAATTTTTTGGAACATTACAAATTATAAGCGATGCTATTTTAAGCATTTTTACATTAATAGAATCTAATTGAATTTTAAAAGCTTTAAACAGGATTGATAAGGACAGATAATTTCCGAGAGCAGATCATGCACCACTTCTGTAATTTCATGATTAGGATTTCTTTTTTAGCATTTTTTGTTAGGCAAGATGGATGCTTGATATTATGCCCTAGCTCCTTAATTAGCATTGTTATATAATTATTGGCACTGAATCGAGTTTAACTTAACACAGATGAAAAATAGATAAACATATTATTACATGTTTACACTGTAAGTTGTATGGTGTATACTGCAGTGTTGCATTTGCACAGTATCGCGATGTAAACAAATGTTTCCATAAAAATAAAACATGCAATGTATGTCTACATGATTCACAAGGAGAGTGGAAAAAAAACACGTGAGTATTCGTACTTCCTTGAATTGTTTATTTTTTTTAAATCAATGTTGAAATCATATAAATGTGTGTAAAACCCTTTTCGTGGTCACAAAAACTATGCAGAAACATTCGCCAGAAAAGAAATTATAAGAGAACTGAGCATACTTCCTCTGTCAAATGGGGGTATTTATTTTTTCGATCATTGACACCGCAACCACCATTTGAAAGTTAATATGCAAACAATTTGATTAAAGCTGGTAATATCTTGATTTCTTTTACCATCTTCAACTTATCGAATAAAAATACAATTTTCACACTACGTTTGACGCAGGATGGGTCAATTAATTCTGAAATATTATATAATGTTTAAGATGTGAACAGTGACTATGAAGTTTCAATGCATCACTAAAAATTTTAAGGGTTAGCCAAAGAAAATATATTTATAAGCAGGCTTAACAAAAATCTAGAAAGACATTAAAGACAATATTTCATTTAATAATGATGTAACCTTGACAGGTTCATATACCTTTACACGTATTCCTGTACAAAAGACAAATAATATGCAGAAAATGCAAAGTGAATCATAACGCTTTAAGATAAAGGAAGTGTTCTTTTATCAATTTATTAACAATTTTTATCAATTAATGAGGGAAGCGTTAAAACAGCGTTAAATGTTTTACAATTATAACGCTGGACATTTCAAACTGTAGTTTTTGTTACTTTTTCAAACTAAATTAAACATCCGAGTGAAAGTCAAATATTACAAGCGGTCTTATAAAGGTCAATAGTTTCAAACAGCATTATCATATGGATTGTCAACCGACTGGTTTTAGACACGTAGTTCACATCAATAAGTATTCTTTACATCTTGATACAAATGATGGTAGGTTGCCTATTCTTCCTGGTTTTTGTTGTATTCGTTCGCAATTTTATCATACCCGGACATATCTTCAGTTGAAGTATTTTGATATATATGATTTCCTTCCGTGTCCTGTGCTTGTTGTCTTTTATATGGTCATTAACACCCTTTTCTAAATTGAGGACTCTCACTCAGTGAATTACTTTCTTTTGAAATCTTCTGATAACAGCTTGTGTTCCAGCGCAAAAGATGAGTAACTTTGGGAAAATTTCAACTGAGAATATACTTTATTCTTAGGTACATATTTAACTTCTGCTTTTGTAGTTCTATCAGTCTATATATTAAAAATTAAAGCATACGAGTAATTCACCATGATATGACAAAGACATGAGATTAAGTCTTTTTCCAAGAAAATAATGTTGTTTCATATGTCTTTAGAATAGCATAAACCCTGTGTTGAAGTGAAAGGAAACAGACTCAATATGCATAAATTTATGCGATATAAAACACCAATAGCATAGTTATAAATGTAGTGGTTTCATAACAAAACATTTTAAAGATATTTAGACAATATATATTTTTTTTTCGATCAAATAAATCGAGAACCATAATCATTATTGATGAATTACATTAAAATAGTTACAAAATATCTGAGCTAAATTATATAATACTTTGATCGATACTTGTGTATATTTGTTGTGCCACACCTACCCAAACAACCTTAAGATGACATGACATACATACACCAGATGCGGGTCATTCAGATCGACATCTCCTAATAAATAAGAAGACAGTTGAAAATGTTTACATTGTTCCATGGATAACCTCCAACTACCTACATACCTATTATCTGGTAGTGCTAAAAAGAAAGGTAACTGTCGTAATTAGATGCTTTTCAAATCAGAATTAACGCAGCTTAATGTCTTCATGGCATACGATGCATATTATCAATTAATGATTTAAAATAAAAGGCAAACTTACTATTTTCACACACTCTATCAATAGGTTCGGAACATTCAAGCTGAAAAAAAAAATCGTGTATGTACATCTGAGAATTGTAAAATAAGGCATCTTCCCACTGAGTTAAAGATGACTGAAAGTAAACTAAAGCTATGTATGAATCAAAAAAGTGTTTCAAAGGTTCAAAGAGGTTCAAAGCAATTAAAACAGGCTATATAAAAGTATAATTTAATATGTTTGTAAGGCGTTATTTTATTGGTTAGATCAAAAATGTTTACACTTGTAGAAACGTTTTGGATTGCCTCACAATCAATTGCTCTAAAACGTACCAATCGGTATTAAGTACAACATTTGAACATTTTATTGTAAATTCAATAGCTACAGATGTTATGGTACAATAAACTAGGTTGGACTTACCTTTATTTACTTGTTTAAATAATCCGTCTCGCGATTTATTAAGCTCAAACTTTGTAACCTAGTTTTTACTCGTATAGATATTGTAGCTATTGAAGTTATGATCATTATAACACGTAGTTACACGACCATAAAAAAAAGCTTGCCGTGTTAAATATCACGGAAAAAGAATGTATCCTGTTATCATGATGTGACTCTCGATAAATGTTAGGCATCATGTCAAGATTGATATCAAACATTGGATAGACAAAATGTAATCAAAGCATTACTGGAAATAGAAATATCCTAAATAACATTAATTTCTTTTGGATTTATTCCAAGTAAGCATGGGTATTTATACATATGCCTCATATCAGAATATGTTACTCTCAGTGTTAAGAATACAGCCCATGTATGACAAACAAACACGCAAGTGATAAAATCTCAATAAATGATATTATTGTTTTTTTAAAAAATGATACAGACAACATTTTATCCATACGATACCACCGCTCACAATAGTTGAATATGTATGATTATAGAATGTATTTTATATTTCTTTAAATTAAGAATAATTGCATTAAATGTTAATAGATAACGATATTTACGTTGACGTGACACATGCAGATTTTGTTCACTGTATGTCATGCTGCGGTTGAATACCTTCAAATAACTCACATTGCTTTCAATGTTATTTTGAGATGAAAGCTGAGCAATGTAGTTTTATCTATTACATTCAATAATAACGATGAATCTCATCTTCTCATGATCACTTTCATCACTTCAGGTTGACGAGTAACCTTCATCATCTCAAGCAACGGCCCGGAGTCCGCGAGAGGATCGTACAGATTGGCTGTGAATTACGACGATGTGTAGCCTTATGCTCTGCACGGTATTTCAATTTGATAACAAAAATTAACCTACACAGTCATTTTTATCTTGACTAACTACGAATAAATATGGTTTAAAAATTGATTATTTAGAACAGTGTAGATTTATTATCTTCTGATAATTTGTTTATGACAGTCATTGATTTATGGTAACCAAAAATGGAGAACTGTCGTTCACCTCTGAAAGGTGATTAAAAGATAACGAAAAGGTGTCCATATAATTCAGTTCTGTCATTAATTAAGTCATATTTCAATAACGTTAAACTAAAATTCATTTGACTTAATGATTAATCACATTCTTGTAAACATTTACTGAAACGGGAACTATTTTTTTGGTTTAATCCTAGGGTCAACACAGCCAAGTTTTAAAAAACATCACAATTATTATTCTGACATTGCAGTTCAATTGTCTGGTGTCATGGAATCTACAAAAGTCAGATTGTTTATGTTCATTGACACTTTTGTTCACAGTATTTTAAATAAAGGCAAAGAACGAGAAGAACAATATCTAACTTTCTGTTTTTTTTCTTATATAAAACGATTCCAAAGTTGTTTGTAAAAAGTAATTTAATTTATTACATTACCGCAATATGTACATGTGATGGTATAAGGTCCTTTGGTGCTGATAATTAATGTGGTAGTTGAATATTTTAGGATTTAGCTGTTCTTTTTCTTGAAAATGTATTGTTACAAAATAGTACTTCTACGTATACACATCTCGTTCATCCTTATAACATGGTATATATTAGTTAATAGTTAATTTCCTGGTACTTGCGTTTACGCATTGCTCCTATGGTTATGCATTTAGTCAGGCTTCCTGTCAATATATCCGCGTTTAAAAGTCAATACCATTAAGGGAAATATATTGAAAAAACAACCACTAAAATAAGCTTTTCATCATTTTCTGGTTTCAGTATGTTTTGGTACTTACGCATTCTTGATACTTCCCATGCGGTACATGTAATCAACTTAAAACATCATGATATCTCTGTCTTTTTCTTTTATGCGTGACACAAATATCTTTAAATATTGTCTCCGTCTGTTCGCACTTTTTCAGTGTTTTGGTAAGTAAAATTTGCTGTTTCTAGTTTTAAGAAAACAATATATTAAAATAGTGTACTCTTGTTTGCCTAATTCATTGTAACGTAATAATTATTTTGAATATTTGATATTAGAGATTATTATGATGTAATCGTCGGTATTTTGTCACTATTTTGATAAATAAAAACCAATTAATGTTCAAAAGGTATTACAGTATTGATAAAATCATTTTCGATATCAAACTTGTGAAATTTATATTCTGAATTTGATTTCTTACACCTTTTTATAATAAACAACTTTGAAAGTCGTTATCAATCAAAGTACTGAAGTACTGACGAGAATTGATTTTATCGATTATGATTTATTTTAAAATCAACGATATGTTATTTTGCATGGCAAGTAGTTTCTAATCTTGTTTTGAATTACTCACGTTTTTAACTTTTTGTAATATGAATTCTCGGACTTTTCCGATAAGAATTCTGGGAAAACCCCATATGAATCATGTTGTGTGATATTTAAAGATATAATTAATTCAATCAAACTATGTATCAGTAATCGAAATATTTCTGGAAAGTTGCATGGATCCAAGCAATATTAAACTCAAATCTGTTCAACCAGACGCTTGGCTGTCGTTGTTAATCTCCGAAATCAAGAGAGACTCATTGCTTCTCGGAAATTTACAAAGACAGCCGAGCGTCAGGTTGAGACTATATTGAACTCTGGCGTAGGAATACATACGACTACTTAAAATATCTAAATTGTTCGTACCATTTAAACTCTGACTATTTTCAAGGTATTTATAAATAAGTATCTCTGAAAAGCAATGCTTCAGCATACATTCCATCGAATTTATCAATTATTTTCAAAAACTAAGTCTTGTCTGCGGTGATGATTTGTGCTGATGTCCAAACACTGTTTCACTTCCGGTTTGTCAGAGTAACTGCATAGCAGAGTTGATTAAAATGAACTCCCAAAAAAGCTGAGTAAATATTCGCAGCTTAGGGATATCACAGATCAATGCTTTTTGTAAAACACGATGTCATTTTTATAAGAGATGGTTGGTATGTTTTTCTGAAAAAAAAATTAAAATCATTTTTTTTGAATTTTTATGCTGGTAGTCAGGTAAAATAAAGTACACAAAAACATTTCAATTAAAATATGTTCGCCTTTCTTAATATTGTTTAATGATTATTGCATCATTTACATATAAAAATGATTACAGGCTGGCACTGTAGGTATTACAGTGTACACTGCAGTGATGAATGTGCTCACTGTCGCGATATAAACAACTGTTTCCCGAAAAATGAAACATGCGATGGATGTGCATCTAATCAGCAAGGAAACTGGAGCAAGACACGTGAGTGTGGATTAATATTTTATTAACATATTCATACTTACTTTAAGTTTTCATCAACAGAAAAAAAATCGCGTCGTTTAAAATTGAGATTTTTATTATATTTGTATGTGAAACAAACCTTCTTCGGTCATATTTTTTTGTTCAATGAGGGGGAGGGTTATATATAGCAATCGAAATAATTGGGTTCTTTTGCTCATTACGTTTCCTAGGCTAAAGAGGAAGTTCTTTTATTTTGAAACTACTTCAACCATTTGAAAGAGTTATGATGATGCGACCTAGGTATTCAGTTCCTATTTTCAGCCATATGCATAAATTTTGTGTACACCTTAACATCTATTCCTATATAAAGGACAAATAAACAACAGAAAAATGCAAAGAAAAATAATCGAATTTATAAGTTCAAACATTAATACTAGTAATGCTAAAATTTCAAGTACAAGATAGGTTCTGTATACAAGTATAATTATGTATTCTTTAATGATTAAATGAATTTAGACAATATATATTAAAAAAACAGTTATACTTGTTTATCGATCAATAAATGTACATCAAATAATGTATGTGAAATCTGACCAGTCATGTAATAATAATATTGTGCATCCATTAACAGGCTCTCATAAGCTTATCTTTTTAGATTGATAAGAAAAAACTTAACATGGACTCGAAGCAAAATTTTGAGCTCTTGGCTCGTTTGAGAAAAAAAATAAGCACTATCTATTGATCACAAAATTGCAAGAATTGTTATATCTAATGTTTCTTGCAGAGGACGATCTTTCGAGTACAATCCTGATTGTTTTGATCGGTCTCCTCTCTACTCTTTTGGTAACTACATGGCTTTTGATAGCAATCTATGCTTTTATCAAACGTCGACGCGGACGCCTACAATTTAACGAAACACACGGTGCTGTAGACATTCGTATAGAAGACCAAGACGTACCACATCATTATGAGGAGGTACAGGACATTGATAGTGGTTATACATTTCTTGATCATTCTGCACAGGAAACACACTACGAGGACGTGAACAAACTTAACGGAACGTAGAGACGTGGAACGTGAATGATATTTTTTAGATGGTTGACAGTTTGCTATTGTCATTTTTCAATATGATTATTATTATTTAGAATAACATATTTTAAAAATACTGGTTTTAACATGTGGGACATGGGACGTCACACAAATAAACGCCTTCACATTTTGATACAAATATTTTACTGTTGTACTTTTGAAGAGAATTGGGTTCTGATTTATTATGATAAAACAATTATAGCCTTAAGTTTTCATATTGGTCAATACATGGCTTTATAGACCTAATGAGAGTATATCAACCTCGGACTTTGTTCTCGGTCGATATACTCTCATCAGGTCTATAAAAAATGTATTGACCTCATCAAAAGAACATAATTGTATAACATTTTTGTTTATCAACTTTTATACTGATAACCACGCCAAGGTTGTCGTTCAGTTTTTTATTGTACACTTGTACATAGTATGCTTTGCAGTAAAAGCTGTAATAAACAAATAACAGAGTTATAAATGTGAAAATTCCTAACATAGTTTAAATCAATACATGACAAATGACTGAAAAAATATATTGACTTTTCCACATAAAAACACGACAACCGAATTGACTTAATTTCTATATAAAAAAAGTTTCGTAATATATAATATCTTTGTTATTAATATGCAATAAACATATTGTGGTTTAATAAATTCATCATATAGTTTACCTAGCGTGAATACATATAACATCATGCACGAGTGATTTTCGCGCCAACATGGCTGAGTTCTGTCATACATTGTTTCAAATTCGTAAACATCCTAAACTGAACATTTTTAATATTATAATAATAATAAACACAAAATTACTTACACCGTGGGGCTACATCATCAGCTCCATTGGTACGCTTGTACAAATACTGCTTAAGCCATCTGCGGCATGTCTGCACGTCGCTGTGCACAACTCAAATACATTGAAGAATACAAAAAAGGGGAATAACTCTTGATACAAAAAGTAAGTCGTACCAAGAATATTCGTGTAACACAACAACTTTTAACATGTAACATTTCAATTTTATAATCGTGACCACCTATATTACTATTCTAAATTATAATCAGAAGTAGTATAAGTTAAGTAGATGTAGTGGTTTTCTAATAACTCTAAAAAAAATGTATCTAAACATGTGTACATAATTATGGTTTCCATTTGATGTTGACCATGGTTTTTTTTTTATTTTAATTAGTCACAGGTATCTGTACAGCTTAAACTAGAACAATGAATACAAATGTAAAATTATAACTTCCTTCTTGAATTGTAGTTTATAGAAACACACATGATTAACTCACGACACCATTTTATCGTAAGAAACTTTACTTAAACAGAGCAGTCTCAATATCGTTCATAATTTCAATATCCTTTATTTATTTATTTAAGTTTAATTTTTTAAATAATGTTTGTTTTTTTTCTTCCATCAGTTCGCTTGCTTCGTTTTACTGTTGCTACATTATGTTCATATAATAAATTCTATGTATATTTCATTGAATTTTAAAACACATAGAACATATTACATCGAATCATACATTGTGTGATATTAAAGAAGTACTTTTTAAAAATGCAAACGTAAGACAAGTAGCGGTTTACTTCGAGTTTTGTAGTTGATGTGCTGAACATTTTATTAAATTGTTCGTCATAGAAATGTTCACCCGTGCAGTAAAGTGTACATACTTATTTCTATTCTTTGAGCATTTTGTGAACACAATATCTGTATATGTTTTTGAAATGTGTAATATTAGAGGTTTTGATCCATTAATAAGGTACATTTTGTAATTTAAAAAAAGTTCTTTTTATCATACTCTCTGCAAATTGTTATTACTTTCAACATAAAATTGTTTTTTTAAAGATTACATAAAATTTTTCTTGTTCATTTTATTAATCAGCAAAATGAAATCACATACAAACCACATGACATTGCTATATAATTCAATGTTTGTGGAAGTACGCATTTTATTTGATATACAAGCAAAAGGTACAAAATGATAAGTTTACCATACATGTAACATGATCAAATATGAAACAACCAAATCGATTCCATAAAGCCATTTTAGATCACAGATAAATTATAAACATCTCTCTTAATTGTCATAACAGTATACCTATTTTATATACATTTTAATTATGAATTGAAGATACTTTAGAAGTCAGAATGCTTACAAAATCGAAGTAATCATATAGAAACGGTATTTTAATGTTAAAAGAATATTTAATGTCTAAAACAAAATTGCATGGAGATATATAGTCAAATGTCGGCCCAATAGCTATGCTACATTTTCAAAGGGTTTATTGTACAAACAGCAATCTTCATCTCACAAGAAACTAGAAATAAGAAATCTTAGGTAAAACATGGAAAAATATAAAATTGTTTTAACATGTGATTGAATGCGAATTCTAAGCAACCAGTGATAAAACACATTCATACACAGATATGTCTCCACATAATGTATGTTTGAAATATCTGAACGATAGAGAAACTGTCATAACAGATAGTAAATGTATATCTTTTGGTATGTTATATTTTAGGTGATAACAAGCTAATCTTTAAAAAAAAGTTTAGGAAGCTGGCGAAGTTTATTTTAAATATTCACTGATAAAAAGTTGATAAAGAATTGTTTTTTTAATACACTTGAGTAATTCTTCTCTTTGCTTTCCTGAATTCTAAACAAGTTAATATGAAATAATGACAGAGTAGCGCAAGGAAGTAATATAACAAGTAAGTTTCACCGAAGTTATGCTTTAAAATATGAGAAACATGTATCATAAAAGTTGTCCACATGTATACCTGGTTTTCAAAGTCCACAAAAGGTGAGGACCAAACATTTAAACTGTACGTAAAACATGTATTCTAATGTACAATGAACATAAAATTACGTCTGTATGTTGATAAAAGATACAAGATCATGAAATGCAATTTCTTGGATCTTTCCGACAGAAGAAATAAAAAACCGATCTTTGCCGGAAAAGTACGAAAAAATGCCTAGCATCATACAATAGTTTGGTGCGTTTTAGAGAAAACATACATAATTCCAGCAAAAAACCAATTTAGATTCGAGGGCGCTAGCAATGATACTCGTAATCAAACTCGCAAGGATAACCATTAATTTCATCTTAAAACTGTAAAATTAATGTAGTTTGAACGTGTAGTGTAAATTCAGAAGTTGAATTGTCAAAAAAAATGTGAATAAAAGAAAAACGAAAAATGTTCAATTTTGATATCCAACAGGAAAATGCGTAAAAAAACGACGCAATTTTCCATAACCAACCACCATGTTCTCGTTATGCAAGTCAAGTGCAAGACATAACTAGATTTGATATGGAGACGGACGTAAGATATGATAAAAAAAAAAATAAGCAGATAATTTGTGCTTATGTCCAAACACTGTTTCACTTCCGGTTTGCCAGAGTAACTGCATAGAAGAATTGATTAAAATCAACTCCTACAAAGCTTACTGACTATTCGCACTGAGGGATATCATAGATCAATGCCTTTTGTAAAACAAGATGTCATTTTTATAAGAGATGGTTGGTATGTTTTTCTGAAAAAAAAAATTAAAATAATTTTCTTTATTCTGTATTGCTGGTAGTGAGGTATAATAAAATACACCAAGATATTTCCAATTAAAATATGTTCGCCTTTCTTAATATTGTTTAATGATTATTGGCACTGCATCATTTATATATAAAAATAATTACAGGCTGGCACTGTAGGTATTACTGTGTATACTGCAGTGACGAATGTGCTCACTGTCGCGATGTAAACAACTGTTTCCAGGAAAATAAAACATGCGATGGACGTGGATCTGATTAGCAAGGAAACTGGAGCAAAACACGTGAGTGTGGATTAATATTTTATTACGAAATTTATACTTACTTGAAGTTTTCATTAAGAGAATAAAATTGCTTCGTATAAAAATTGAGATTTTTATTACATATCTATGTGTGTAACAAACCTTCTTCGGTCACACTTTTTTCTGTTAAAATAGGGATGTGTTACATAGCAATCGAAATAAATAAATGTTTTTGTCTCTCATTAATTACATAGGCTAAAATTCTTTTATTAATTGACACTACTACAACCATTTGAAAGTTAAGAGTTATAATGATGCGACCTAGATATTCAGTTCCTATTTTCAGCCATATGCATAACCTTTTTGTACACCTTAACATCTATTCCTATACAAAGGACAAATAAACAGCAGACAAATGCAAAGAAATATGATCGATTTTATAAGTTCAGACATTAACACTAGTTAAAATTGAAGTAAAATATATTTTCTATATTCAAGTATATTATTCTTTAATGATTAATGAATTTGAACAATATATATATATATATATATATATATATATATATATATATATATATATATATATATATATATATATATATATATTAGAATAACAGTTATTGCATTTATCACCATATCGTGATAAATACTTTTAATTCCAGTGCAAGCGCGACAACTCTGCATCATTGTTTAATTCAAACATTTTGAGACCATGATCTTGGCACATACACATTGTTTCATACGACTAACCCTCTAATAGATACTGATTTATCAGACGACAATTAAAAGGCAGACAGGCATCATTAAAAAATTCAAAAATTTCGAAAAAATCCGTCGCCATCAGGTCTAATCCCTTCAAAAATGCACAAGAACGGGTTCCCAAGCGTATGGGGGGAACCCGGCGAAGCGTATAAGAACGCCGAGCCAAAGGAGGATCGAGGCTACATCGGCTGCGAGCGAGACCAGTGAGGCACCACACGGAAGCGGGGAATTTCCAGTTTCCAGTTTCCAGTTTAAACACTATAAAATCATGATTACCATATTACCACTTTAGTTTAATATTAAAATAAGCAAACGCAAAAGTGTTGATTGTTTAATAACTTATTAAGTATGTACAAATATATACATATGACTAGTTTCTTAATGAGTGTGTTTTTGTGATATATTTTATCTTTTCCCCGTTCAGTTTGGCTGATATTCAAAAAGTATTAGCAAAAAAGAAAAAAAATTAAAATGTGAAATGGAGTTTATAGAAGTATAAACTCTTCGGCTTCTTTTTGCATGTCACAAATTTTTATAATTTGCGTCAGTCATTTTTTTTTGCGATTGAAATAGTTTTCCTATATCAAACAATATCGAATAATATGTCGACGTGTTGTATATTTAGCGATCTAAATGATCGCAAAAATAACGAAAATTACAGGATATAAGGTATTACCACATGTATCTCACCACAATTGTTTATTTCAAAGAAAATTTCAAATTCTTCACATTTTTAACAGTTTAACAATTTGTCTGAACAGAGAGCAGCATAAATATTTTTGAATATGTTTTTAAAAGAAGGATTACACTGTATTATATGATTTAATTGTGTTTGAAATACATTCTTAATTACTTAATTATCTTCCCCTCTCTATTAGTTCGCTAGATCTTGAAAGTAATTGTTGTTGCTACTTAAAGTGAAGTATAATTATATTTCATTTAATTTTACGTCTTTTTAATAAACCCATTCATTTATTTGAATATAGACTTATGATCTTAATTTTGACAAGTTGTTTTAAAATATATGTTAATAAATCCAAAGGTATGCAGAATAAAGGATTTTTATTCAAATATAAAAGTTTGAAAGCTGATTTTTAAAAAAAAATCTCCATATAAATTATACAATATTATTTATTTATTTCAATTCCAATTCATTTTCAAGCCATTGTGGACGTATACAATCAATTTATGTATGCATTTTTTAAATTATTAATTTGTTCGGTATATTTCATAGTTTAATTTATTTATAGTTTAATCTGAATATATGTTTTTTTAAACTTATATGTGAATTGTAACTTCTGTCAAAGATTTTTTTTCAACAAATACATCAACTAATGAAATCAAACCCTGTGCGATATCATTTTCATAATTATTGTTAAACCATTATTAATCACCGAATTGTCTACGGATTTTTCCGTTTTCCCGATTACGACAAAGAGCACACTGCGGGTGTGACCACAGGATGCTCACTCCTCAATGACACCTGGGCCTACCTCTAATATTTGTAAATGTCAGTTTTGTTCTGCTCCTGTTTTGTATTTTTCCTTCGGACTTTTGACTTTGAACACTGTTCGTTATCACTACTTTTCATTCATACATTGTTCAATTCTGGTTGAAACTCGAAATTTGATTTGATATAAGGAAGGTTATAGATAAATGGATCGATACAACTATAATAATATTCAATAGTTGATTTAAGATGAAGCAAAAAGAAAGATTTCCAAAAATCTGTTTTAATATTGAATTAAAAATTATTAATTCTGTTGAAATGTTTAAAATTCCAAGTCACCATATCAACACATCATTTCAGTTGATGTTAAAGAGATTTATACAGAACCACTTTAATTATACCTCGTCAAAACATAAGAATAGTTGTTAACCTTAATAGTTCCGTTACTTTTATCTTGGCTTTTGTTCTTAATTCATATTTCATATGATATCGCAGAAATTAAAATTCCCAAACAAAGCTAGAAAAACTATGCATTAGATTTGATTTGTGATTGAATATGAATTTTAATGAACTGGGTGTAAGATGTATACTCATATTTCTTTCCACAGTATATAATATGCTTCATATGCTGTCATTCTATTTAGTATACATTTTGAATATTTATGTGCACGTACATGTACTAGTGTATCGAAAAAAACTTTTGCACAAGTCTTAATCATTGTCAAAAATTTTATATCATCTAAAATATATCATTACAATATTTTATTATATATATAAACATAATATGTTTAGGAAAGTCGAAGTATCTTGAACGTTCATTTGAACTATTGATATAAAAAATAAAAACTACAATAAAGACTTGGAAACAAGTTTTTCTTACACCTATACTATATTTGCACTAAATAGAAAAAATATACCTGGGCTTTTTGCCTATCAAGTAGACTGATCTTAACAAATATCATATTTTTTTGAAAAGTATGATATGATATATTCACAAATCTTATGTACATGTTACTATCTTTCAATTTAACATGAATTATGAAAGTATGTATAAATGATTGTTTTGATTCTTTTAGGATGAAGATGAAACAAATTGCGAAGAAAAGAAAGACAGCAAACATCAGTTCATTGAAATACGTCAGACTGTATTGAATTATTTAATCTTTAGATTTTGTGCTATAGATATTTTTTCTGATATTTACTGACATTTGTGTTTTTATTGGAATGTATTTTAATTGTCACCAATATATTAAACTGCGTTTTAAAACACTTTTAGGTCAGAATCTATTTTGATCGAGTAACTTATTAAAATAGGTGTCATCAATGAGCAAATTAATTCATATCAAATCAAGCTTTTTTTTTAGTTTGTCTTTGAAAAATAATGAAAAAAAAAAAATTAAACTCAAGTTTACTATTTGACTAATCTATTAAATGTCCGAAAAGGAGGAGATTAAAAAGCTTGGCCTATTAACCAACAGGTAGATCTTCCGAGTAAAGATAACGGTGGACGAATTTATATTATTTTTAACAATGAAATTTTAATGATAATTTGCAGCAGAACAATAGATTCGGGGCTATAAATTTTCGGAAATAAATATTCAAATACATATATCACAATTATGATGTTAGCAAATAATAAATACTACTTTCAAAAAGTAACATCGTACGGATTGTCAATCGAAAAGTTGTTTGCACGTAAATCACATCCATAATTTCCGTTTGTATCCTGATGTGAGTAGTCATAAGAAGCATCTTCTTCCTGTTTATTGTTGACTGCATCCGCCATGGTATCATATTCAGACATATCTCTGGTTGTATTTGTTGCATGTTGATAAGTGTCTTCCACTTCCGGCTTCCGTGATTTTTTGTCTCTTAGATGGTCATACGCACCCTCCTCTGAATTGTTGTAAGGACTCTCATTCGATGAATCAGTCCCTTTCGATATATACTGAGGACATTGTTCTAATACAAAATAGGAGTTATTCTGGACACAATCTACATTGGAATCAACATTTTTTCTGGGACTAGATTTCATTTGCGCTTTTGTAGTCCTATCAGCTTTTGTCAATTTTTTCCTTCTGTTGATCAAATCAATTCAATGACAAATAATCAATTCTTTTTAAAAAGAAAACATGCACTAAAAATAAAACTTAAATAAACAAATTAAGATGGTAAACAACCTTCTAACATGTGTTTGAAACCCTAAAGTTATATTAAATGAAAACCATTTTCTTACGGTAGAAACATTCAAATAGTATATCACCTGTTTTTATATTACGTCCTATTGTATTTAAAAATTAATCAAAATGTTTCATATTTTGTGTTTTAATGATACAACAGGGAGTTAACTGTATTACCTTAAATAAAAGACAACTGCCATTGCACATAACAGTAAAATGATGAAAACTGTAATGACTGGTAGGGATATTTTCAAAGTTAATTCGTCACTGGCACCTGAAACAATATAATTTATATTTAGAGAACTTACAAATATAACCTTATCAAAATGTAACCATAGTTTTCCTGTTTATTTGACAACACAAAATTACTTGACATTTGCTGCATGTCATTAGTTGATGGTGACCGGTCTGTATCGTCATATCTAGTAGTAAAAGTTAAGGCAATCAATTCTTCCGATGTTGAATGATTCGACATAAGGGTTGAAGTAGAAAAACTTTTTTGTGACGGTGTAATGTTTGCAGTTACTTGTCTTTGGGGAGTATCTGATTTATCATGACAGAATATGGAACTGTTTACTGAATCATGACAGCTTCTGAAAAAACAGTCGTTTTTTATACACATTTGGCAGTCTTGAAATGTTCCTTTATCTTCCTCTTTTATTCGATATCCTTTAATAAAAGAAAAAGATTCTTAAATGGGTTTTTTTTATTTGCTTTAGTTGTTTTGTTAAGCACATAATAAGAAATGTTCAAAATGCCCAGAAGATGCAACGTAATCATCAGTTTATCCCAGTTTATCTCCTTTGAAAACGAGAACAAGAGCCAAACACTGAATTTATATAATTAGTGCAAATTATTAACATGCAAAAAGGGATATTATTCATTTTAAAACGTCAGTAATTAACCTCGAAATAGAAACTTGTTTTTATTGTAATAAATATAATATTTAAGAAGAAAGTATTTGTTTAAGGATGCTGTGAAATGACACATTTCACTTTTCATTTTTCACAGTGAAATAGCTGGAGAATAAAACTAATCATTCATTTTTAATTGTTTTGTTTACATAATTATTGCATGATATACAAGTATATAATTGGTAAATAAAAAAGAAGCGAAACAAGTAACTCATTTGCATGAAAGTGTTATATTTCTTATATAAAAATAGAGTCAATAAATAAATAAATAAAATTCTCGTATATACCTCGATAGACATTTTTGTATTTTTGTCTTTTAACGCCTACCCAAACAACCAAATGATTAGGTGGTATTTGTGTACAGACAAGGCGAGGGTTATTCAGGATAACTGCTCCCAATAAATAACCAGCATCTTGTGATTTTTTACATTGTTCCATTGATGTATTCCAACTACTGGCAAAACTAGTATCCGATATATCTAAGAAAAAAACACATTATATTGTAACATTGTAATGCGTATTGAAATAACATTTGCTCATAGTGTCCCTAGCAATATTTCAACTGATCATCACGTAATGAGCCATATCATTCTTAAACAAATTGATGATATTGCATTGCACTTACTGAACTTTTCACACACTTTATCGAGAGATTCGGAACATCTTTTCGGAATAAATTTAGGGTCCCCGCTGGAGCATTGTAAACTTAGGCATGTATCTACTGTGTTAAAGCTTACTAAGAAAGGAATAAAAGACAGTGAATACAAAATTCATGTATCAAACTTTTACCGACCTTCTTTATAAGTTATTTACATGTATAAACAATTTCTTGTGACAATACTGTAAACGTCTTTAATTCCACGGGTCTAAAATTTCACGGTTTGTCCAGTTGTTACCTTTCGCGGTGGTTTTAATTTCACGGAAAACGATTTTTCTATGATTAAAAATTCACGATACTTGTTGTCTTTCGGTTAAAAGAATAAATTGCTTTACATTGTTTTTATCTTTGTTTTTTTCTGTTTTTTAACAGACCAAATACTGAAATCAATTATAAATCATTTACATTGTGCCAATTAAAATGAAGTCTATTTAAGCAAAAGAGTTTAGTAAACAGCCTGTCGTCTTAACTGCTACGGAACAATACTAATAAAACACGGTGTTTATTGGCATCATTATTGAACTCAAATATCAAAATGTTCATGATTTTGTTAAATTCACGGAAAATAGTCAAACTGTGAACTTAGTGAAATTAAAAACACTGTAATGTTTTCCACGTCTACAGTACATCTTAATATTTATATTATTATAGACATATAAAATACCTTCTTGAATTTCATATACATTATAGGCGCGATTCCCACCACAGTCTCCTGAATAAATAACGTCTGTGTTATCCATACATTTAATGTTGCAATCAGAAGGTGAAAGTCGATTGAAGGTGTTTATACAGACGTCTCTTTTAATGCATAAACAGTTATTCATCTACGTAAAATAGAAAACAAAAAGAAATATTTCATAGTTTTACATACCAAAGTTGATTAATCCCAAAAACTGACTAAAAGCTAAATACGAATCATACACCGGCACCATCACGCCGGTATATAAACCCTCTCATTTCGTTACACACGAATGTCCACCTAAAACTCATGGACAAAGTGTTTAATTTGTTGTCTTGGATTTTGTGCACGTATGCCTCGTTTATGTGTATTTTCTGTTTGTAAGTGCATTGACGTGTATATTTGATGTTACATTCATCCTGGTGTGGAATAAAGTGCGTGTTATGTGTCAATTTCATCGCCACCAAGAAACACGGTGTTGTGAAATGTACTTTCACACAGGTGAGCCCTCTACAGCGAAATAGTTTGAACTGTTCAAATATCTGCGGGGTATATAAGGGATGTAGGGATAGAAATAAAATATTGTAGACAATATATATTTATTGCATGTGGACGTGATTGTGAGGGAAATATGAATATTTATTCCCCAGTGAAAATCTTATTCCCATGGGCAACCCTGAAGGAAATATGATTTTCCTGGGAAAATAAATCTTCATATTTCCCTCATCATCATCCAATAAATTTTTTATTATACCGAATGACAGTTGATACTTCAGAATACACCAGGTTCTAATCACGCTTTAATTCTAGTAAAGCAGTAACGTAGTGAATGTTTATCTTTTTTTTTTTCTATTTATGTTTTCAGATATAAAAAGGGTTTAAAATATTCTTTTTTATATAGAATAAATAATTTAAATACATCGTATGCTTATTCTTGGGATTTTTCATAAGCATGGAATGAAAATTCGAAGGGGTGGGATATGATGATAAATTTGACGATGACAATGAAATATGAAGTTTTATTGCTCTGACACGTGATTGTCTAGAAACAATCAGATGTCGTGTTATATAGAATACTCATATTAAGGTGTAAAACCGCTTTTACAGGTCGTGTTCAGCTTTATGTCAGTTTTTTAAAGTCTTTCCATCTCAAGTGATAGAACTTTTGTAATCCTCATTTTTTTTTAATTTTCTTCTCTATTCTCCTCTATTGATCTCGCTTTTTTATCATGAAATATATTGAAACAATTTGTTCTTTATGTGATTGGCCATTAAAAGTTATTGAACAAAATGACCCCCTACAAGATAACCCCCAGAACGTACAAAGTTATTATTTTTTTGCATAAAATGCTGTTATCGCTACTCCTCTGAAACCATAAGAGATAGAGGTAGGAATATTTTACCAATGTCTTTAGTTTTCATATAGGCTCATTCATTTTATTAATAGCGAATGCCCGATGCCCGCTTCTAGAAGTTAGTGCTCCTGAACGTTTATAAATTTCATTTAAAACTCTTACAACTTTTGAACCATTCATTATGAGACATCTGATCACTAGGGATAGAAATATCTATCTTGGCCGATAGACATAAAGATGAAAGATCAAGGTAGTTTGAATCTGTGAATTATTGAATTTTCATATACTTTTCGATAAGGGTGGTGTAGAATAACATGCATTCATAAAATGTAGAAGAACTTCTTTGGACATATCAACGAATATCCTTTTTGAGTTATTGTCCCTGTCATATGAATTGCCTGTTATCGCTTCTGCAATTTTTAAACCATTCACCATTGAGACAGAGGTCCACTTAAAAATATAGAGTTGAACCGTGGCACAAAGGTCAAAGATAAAGGTAAAAAAAAAGAACATTCCTAATATTTTATCACAATATTTTCTTCAAAGAACGCAGGGATTTTTTTTGATCGACTATATGATATCCCGCACAAGTGCGGGAATTAACACTTTACACATTAATATGATATAATGTTTATATGTTGAATCATATATTTTTTGTTCATTGTTGCATATATTGTGTCCGATTTTTTTCTGAATTGCTTTCTTTAACTATTTTTTTAAAATTAAAATACAAAACTAACTGCATGGCTGGATATTTAGAGGAGCGGAAGGGGTGAAAAATCTAAACTGAAATTTATGTTACATAAATGTACGTGGCCTTAATTTTGTTGTTGTTGCAGGATTGACAAACCTGTTAATATTTCATTTCGAACCAGGTATTTAGTGCGTCGTATATCTAAATATTGTTCATTAAGTCAATTACAATTTTTATCACTGTACCAAATAAGAATTTCAGATAAAAGATTTGTTTTTTAAATGGGAAGGGGGGGGGGGGGTCACCTCTCTTATTCAACTTCCCCGTTTTATGAATAATATAATCTGTTCATTGTTTACAAAGTAATATCTAAGGTTTAATACAATCTGTCGTGGTATTAAATTGAATGAAATTAAAAACACGCTAGTGTAGGCATATGTATTTGCATATTTTAAACCAAAGTTGCCAGATCCAAAATATCTACCCGATGGTTAACTCGCCCTACTCTTTCCGCCAGGACGTTAATTAGTCAACCCGCGTTCCTGGAGAACCCCATTCTAAAAAGTTTTTTTCCATCAAAACAAAAATCACTTTAGATTATTCGATTTTATTTATTAACTTTTTTTGTATTAACCAGAGATGCCCGATACAAGGTATCTGTCCACGATACATGATGGACTCGTTCTACACTTTTCGACATGACGTTTTAATTTGTCAACCCGCGTTCTTGGCTACCCCGTACTGGAAAGTTATATCCCATTCTCTCACCAGCGGCCATGCTTTGTATTCTATCTATCAAAACTAAAATCGTGCATTCAAGAAACAAATTGGCTAATCTTATTTGTTCAACATTTGTCAAATCTTAACTTCTATGTATACTCTAAATTGGTTACCAGTTAATATATTCGTTCTTTACGTAATCATTCAATATTATTTCATTGCAAGTATATATTTTGATGCAAACACCCCCTGACTTGGATCCGGCAAAGCGTGTCCACCATCTTACTCTCTTTTTTGCTATTTCGGGCTTGTTTATCGAAAATGAAAGAAGGTTTTTGATTAATTTCCTAATAATTACTTATCAATTTAAATTCAATTATAGCTCACGGACATTATCTCACACGTGTTGAAACACCAAAGGTGAAAGCAGTTACTCTGGTGCAAGCATTTTGTAGTTTATTGGCAAAATGTCTCAATTCATATTCATAATCTATTGAAACAGAAATGTTTTAAACGTTAAAATAATAAGGTGAAAAGGCCTCTAGTTGTTCAAAATCAATTAGTCTACTAGTTTGTCAACACCAACCTGTATAGCGAACTTATAACCATTTTCACGATAACACATTTCTTGGCACAATCCAACCGAACTTATATTCATAGTCTTTTTATCAACATCTTGTGGTGACTTGATCGGGATATCGGGATAGCACCCTTCAAACAAAACAAACGAAATTCAAATTTACTTAAGCATGTAAAGATTTACATTTTTGAACCTGATTAAAAAGAATAAAAAAAACATAACAGTTGATTTGGAAGTTTGCGGTAATATCTTATAGGAATGTTTACTAATTTAAGAACACAAACAGATATTGACCTAATATATTTATCCAAGGAGTCAGTCTACGGTATACTCCTGTCCAGTAAGGCTTGTCACTTTTGTCACTCTCTGTAGTTAACCCATGACCCAAGCATTGTTTCTGAGCCTCAAACCAATCTAGTGGAAGATCGTCTATTGGCTGGGTACCTGCTTAAAATAGAAAAGAAGCAAAATTGACTTAAGTTATACTTCGGAAGAAGCTGCAGGGAAATTGTATAAATTTATATTATTTGAGATAAAAAAAAAAAAACCTTTAAAATTCCACATTTTAAATCGTATCTTGAAATGACAAACCTGTAAGCAGTGCTGTTATCAATAATGTAAACATAAAGAATTGGTTTGAATGATCCATTTGTTCAAATTTTGGAGCCTAAAAATCAAATATGTACACTTAATTCAGAAGGCTATTGAAATTGTTCACATTGCCAAACTCCAATCCTTCAATGTAAAAAGTTTGTCAAAGGATTCATACAATGTATAAACATTAAGATATGCATTTATTTATCTATACTGAAGTGTCAGACAAAGAAATGTCATCTTTTGTTGGTAAGTTTTGCCTATATATGATACATGCATTCAAAAATAATATATTATACATCATTGTTTCAAATCAATGATCAAAATAATTTCTCCCCTTGTGGGACAGGTGTTAAGGGCATGACTGCGATTTTAACCAGAAGTTATTATTCCGTTTTTAATATTTACAATGCTTCAGTAAGGCACTTCTAATAGTCAACCATAATTTGAATGTCAGTCGTCGAGTTATAAGCGAGATACAAAGCTCATAATTTTTGTTATGCAAACAAACCACGTATCAAATTTTAAATCAAATTGATTATATTTACCGATAAAAGTTCTTTTTCAAGGTGATTTTTCTATCTGCTAATTCTTTTTGAGCATACCTTAACAGTTTCTAGCATTTTTCACATTCATTTTAGGTCTTAACCTGATAGTTTCTTGTCAACATTCAAAACGTAAACAAACACATGACCTGAGCATTGTTTAGATCAAGTTCATATAATGTATAGAAATGTTCATTATGATAAGAAATAATCATATGAAACTGGCACAGGGTAAAGATGTGTCCCTTAGCTGAAAAATGACTGAATGTACTGAATTATAACTACTAAATTACAGGGCTACATGTACGTATAATCAGTTGACTGGACGACATAGCTTTGCCCTATGTATGAATATAAAATCAATCAAACTTCAAGTCATTTCAAATTAACTAAACGTACCGTTTGTCGAAAAAACATAATTCCTAGATCCTTAACAAATGGTATCCTGTTGCAATATACACATGAACATTTAGGAAAAGAGAGCGAGCATGTTTTGATTTTTTCTTTCTGAATTTTACTTCCTTGTTTATCCTAACACTTGTGGGTATTTCCTTTTAAAGTTTATCTAAAAATCACCATGTACTTTAAAAAGTTGTCGTAATAAATTATTTTTGTATCCCTGTATATGCTTGTTGAAAGGTGATATTGTCAATGATAAAATGCTAGTTCATGTACACGTATGTACAAGTCAGTCTTTTTATGCCATAAAACAAAGTAACTTATTAAAAACAAATATGTGTGCTTACGTTTTAAGTTATGCAAATCATTGGTGCTGCACTTATATACTTGAGCTTCAAAGCATATGACTAGACAAAACATTATCAAAGCAGACTGAAAATGGAAATAAATATGATGCACTACATTTTTTTTTTCATTTCATCCAATACAAAAGCATGGGTACATATACATTTACTTCATAAAAAAGGTGACTTAGTGTCAAACATATAAAAAGAAAAAAAAAATGTTACAAATACGCAAGTGACACAATTGTTATTATTGATGTCTTTTCTATTTGTAAATAAATGTGGTAATAACAAACAGTGTTCAAATTCAAAGGTCCAAAGAAAAATTACAAAACAGGAGGAGAGGCAGAGAAAACATGGACCTTTTAAAAAAAATAGAGGTAGTATCAGGTGCCATGGAGGAGTGAGCATCCTCTGCTGACCGGTCACTCCCGCCATGTGCTCTTTGTGGTAATCGGGAAAAAACGGAAAAGTCCGTAGACAATTAGATGGTTTATTATGGTCTAACAATTAGTATGAAAAACGTCAATCAGCATGCGACCCAGTGGAAGATTAAATTTGCTGACAAGGTCGTTGTATCGACCATAGAACTTACGAAAAGATTGCTGTTGATAGTCCTGTTTTATAAACTTATTTGTCAGTAGCTTTCTTCGCCTTAGAAACTGTTCATACGAAGAGCATGCCCTTACGTATCGAATTAACTGAAAGACAAAAACACCATATGCGGTGATGAAGGTATATTACTAAATATGTATGAAAAGTTGACTATAGAATTCAGAAATAAGATTTATGAAACAAAAATATTTTTAGATTTATTTTTTGCCAAAATATTTTGTATCCATATAACTATTGTATCTTCAAATACAAGAAGAACAGATAATCAGTTTATCTCATCATGGACGATATGCATCGTAGAACTCAAATGTCAAAAAGTCAATATTTATAATGATTATAATTGTTACAATTGCACCTTTAAACAAATAGTTTTTCCAAATCATCAATTTGCTTGATATTCAACTTTTAGTTATATTATGGTATTAAATTTATAAATTGTATAAAAGTTTCATGTGATGATAAATATTACTTCATGCAAAATGATTCCAATTGTTTGGAACATTAGAAATTATAAGCGATGCTATTTTTAGCATTTTTACATTAATAGAATCTAATTGAATTTTAAAAGCTTTAAACGGGATTGATAAGGACAGATAATTTCCGAGAGCAGATCATGCACCACTTCTGTAATTTCATGATTAGGATTTCTTTTTAAGCATTTTTTGTTAGGCAAGATGGATGCTTGATATTATGCCCTAGCTCCTTAATTAGCATTGTTATTTAATTATTGGCACTGAATCGAGTTTAACTTAACACAGATGAAAAATAGATAAACATATTATTACATGTTTACACTGTAAGTTGTATGGTGTATACTGCAGTGTTGCATTTTATCAATTAATGAGGGAAGCGTTAAAACAGCGTTAAATGTTTTACAATTATAACGCTGGACATTTCAAACTGTAGTTTTTGTTACTTTTTCAAACTAAATTAAACATCCGAGTGAAAGTCAAATATTACAAGCGGTCTTATAAAGGTCAGTACTTTTCAAATAGCATTATCATATGGATTGTCAACCGAATGGTTTTAGACACGTAGTTCACATCAATAGATATCCTTTACATCTTGATGCAAATGATGATAGGTTGCCTATTCTTCCTGGTTTTTGTTGTATTCGTTCGCAATTTTATCATACTCGGACATATCTTCAGTTGAAGTATTTTGATAGATATGATTTCCTTCTGTGTCCTGTGCCTGTTGTCTCTTATATGGTCATTAACACCCTCTTCTAAATTGAGGACTCTCACTCAGTGAATTACTTTCTTTTGAAATCTTTTGATAACAGTGTTCCAATGTAAAAGATGAGTAACTTTGGGAAAATTTCAACTGAGAATAGACTTTATTCTTATGTACAGATTTAACTTCTGCTTTTGTAGTTCTATCAGTCTATATTTTAAAAATTAAAGCATACGAGAAATTCACCATCATACGATAAAGACATGAGATTAAGTCTTCTTCCAAGAAAATATTGTTGTTTCATATGTCTTTAAAATAGTATAAACCTTGTGTTGAAGTGAAAGGAAACAGACTCAATATGCATAAATTTATGCGATATAAAACAACAATAGCATAGTTATGAATGTAGTGGTTTCATAACAGAACATTTTAAAGATATTTAGACAAGATAGTTTTTTCTTTCGAGCAAATAAATCGAGAACCATAATCTTTATTAATGAATCACATTGAAATAGTTACTAAATATTTGAGCTAAATAAGTATAGTTACCTAAATTGTACATGTACAAATAACACGTTGAGTTAAACGAGCTTAGTCAAACTTTTATGCTATTCTAAAAATTGTATCTATGATACAATTTGATATTTAATACCTTGATCGATACTTGTGTTTATTTGTTGTGCCACACCTACCCAAACAACCTTAAGTTGACGTGACATGCGTACACGTACCAGACGCGGGTCATTCAGATCGACCTCTCCTAATAAATAAGAAGACGGTTGAGAATTTTTACATTGTTCCATGGGTAACCTCCAACTACTTATATACCTATTAGGTAACTGTCGTAATTAAATGCGTTTCTAATCATAATTAATGTAACTTAATGTGTTCATGCCATAAGTTGCGTATAATCAGTAAATGATTTTAAAAAGGCAAATTTACTATTTTCACACACTCTATCAACAGGTTCGGAACATTTAAGCTGAAAAAAAACATTGTGTATGTACATATGAGAATTGTAAAATAAGGCATCTTCCCACTGAGTTAAAGATGACTGAAAGTAAACTAAAACTATGTATGAATCAAAAAAGTGTTTCAATTATCAAACATGTCGGAAGTCTATGACTTGCTACTTTTAAAAATACATTGAGTACCTTTTGACCTGTTCCATATATGTATAAAAAGAAAGTTAATGTGTCACAAGGAAAAAAAGTACCTCCTTGAATTTCATATATGTTGTACGTGCGTTTCCCACCACATTCTTCTGAATTTATATCGTCTGAGTTATTTCCACATTTAAAGCTGCATTCAGAATCAGGGCTTTATTACATTTGATCACACACCGACCAAAATCATCACCTCTAAATACTCAAACAATGATTCCTTATTCCTTAAGTGATTGATAATCAGCCTATTCTTCCTGGTTTATGTTGTATTCGTTCGCAATTGTATCATACCTGGACATATCTTCAGTTGAAGTATTTTGATAAATATGATTTCCTTCCGTGTCCTGTGCCTGTTGTCTCTTATATGGTCATTAACACCCTCTTCTAAATTGAGGACTCTCACTCAGTGAATTACTTTCTTTTGAAATCTTTTGATAACAGTGTTCCAATGTAAAAGATGAGTAACTTTGGGAAAATTTCAACTGAGAATAGACTTTATTCTTATGTACAGATTTAACTTCTGCTTTTGTAGTTCTATCAGTCTCTATATTAAAAATTAAAGCATACGAGAAATTCATCATCATACGACAAAGACATGAGATTAAGTCTTCTTCCAAGAAAATATTGTTGTTTCATATGTCTTTAGAATAGTATAAACCTTGTGTTGAAGAGAAAGGAAACAGACTCAATATGCATAAATTTATGCGATATAAAACAACAATAGCATAGTTATGAATGTAGTGGTTTCATAACAGAACATTTTAAAGATATTTAGACAAGATAGTTTTTTCTTTCGAGCAAATAAATCGAGAACCATAATCTTTATTAATGAATCACATTAAAATAGTTACTAAATATTTGAGCTAAATAAGTATAGTTACCTAAATTGTACATGTACAAATAACACGTTGAGTTAAACGAGCTTAGTCAAACTTTTATGCTATTCTAAAAATTGTATCTATGATACAATTTGATATTTAATACCTTGATCGATACTTGTGTTTATTTGTTGTGCCACACCTACCCAAACAACCTTAAGTTGACGTGACATGCGTACACGTACCAGACGCGGGTCATTCAGATCGACCTCTCCTAATAAATAAGAAGACGGTTGAGAATTTTTACATTGTTCCATGGGTAACCTCCAACTACTTATATACCTATTAGGTAACTGTCGTAATTAAATGCGTTTCTAATCATAATTAATGTAACTTAATGTGTTCATGCCATACGTTGCGTATAATCAGTAAATGATTTTTAAAAAGGCAAAATTACTATTTTCACACACTCTATCAACAGGTTCGGAACATTTAAGCTGAAAAAAACATTGTGTATGTACTTATGAGAATTGTAAAATAAGGCATCTTCCCACTGAGTTAAAGATGACTGAAAGTAAACTAAAACTATGTATGAATCAAAAAAGTGTTTCAATTATCAAACATGTCGGAAGTCTATGACTTGCTACTTTTAACAATACATTAAGTACCTTTTGACCTGTTCCATATATGTATAAAAAGAAAGTTAATGCGTCACTAGGAAAAAAAGTACCTCCTTGAATTTCATATATGTTGTACGTGCGTTTCCCACCACATTCTTCTGAATTTATATCGTCTGAGTTATTTCCACATTTAAAGCTGCATTCAGAATCAGGGCTTTATTACATTTGATCACACACCGACCAAAATCATCACCTCTAAATACTCAAACAATGATTCCTTATTCCTTAAGTGATTGATAATTCAGGAGTAAGACCTTATTTATGTAATAAAACAATGAGATATAGGAACGATTAAAATGTGTACACATGTCTGTTTTTTTTTTACATGTACTAATGTGCTGCACTTCTTTATATACTTGAGTTAAAAGCAATTAAGACAGGCTATATACGAGTATAATTCAATGTATGTTCGTAAGACACTAGTTTATTGGTTAGATCAAAAATGTTTACACTTGTAGAAACGTTTTGGATTGCCTCACATTCAATTGCTCTAAAACGTACCAACAGACATGACATTAAGTACAACATTTGAACATTTTATTGTAAATTCAATAGCTACATATGCTATGGTACAATAAACTAGGTTGGAACAATTTACTTGTTTTAATAATCCGTCTCGCGATTTATTGAGCTAAAACTTTGTAACCTAGTTTTTACTCGTATAAGTTTTGTAGCTATTGAATTTATTATCGTTATAACACGTTGTTATACGACCATAAAAAAGCTTGCCGTGTTATATATCACGGAAGAAGAATGTATCCTGTATTCATTAATTGGCTCTCCATATATGTTAGGCATCATGTCAAGATTGATATCAAAAAGTGGATAGACAAAAGGTAATCAAAGCATTACTGGAAATAGAAATATCCTAAATAACATTAATTTCTTTTGGATTTATTCCACGTAAGCATGGGTATTTATACATATGCTTCATATCAGAATATGTTACTCTCAGTGTTAAGAATACAGCCCATGTATGACAAACAAACACGCAAGTGATAAAATCTCAATAAATGATATTATTGATTTTTTAAAAATGTCTACAGACAACATTTTATCCAGACTATACCACCGCTCATAATAGTTGAATATGTATGATTATAAAATGTATTTTATATTTCTTTAAATTAAGAATAATTGCATAAAATGTGAATAGATAACGATATTTACGCTGACGTGACACATGATATGAAGATTTTATTCACTGTATGTCATATTCTCAAATAACTCACATTGATTGAAATGAAAGTTAAGCAATGTAGTTTTATCTATTACATTCAATAATAACAATGAATCTCATATTCTCATGATCACTTTCATCACCTCAGGTTGACGAGTAACCTTCATCGTCTCAAGCCACGGTCCAGAGTCCGCGAGAGGATCGAACATATTGGCTGTGATTTACGACGATGTGTAGCCTTATGGTCTGCACGGTATTTCAATTTGATAACAAAAATTAACCTACACAGTCATTTTTATCCTGAGTAATTACGAATAAATATGGTTTTAAAATTGATTATTTAGAACAGTGTAGATTTATTATCTTCTGATAATTTGTTTATGACAGTCATTGATTTATTGTAACCAAAAATGGAGAACTGTCGTTCACCTCTGAAAGGTGATTAAAAGGTAACGAAAAGGTGTCCATATAATTCAGTTCTGTCATTAATTAAGTCATATTTCAATAACGTTAAACTAAAATTCATTTGACTTAATGATTAATCACATTCTTGTAAACATTTATTGAAACGGGAACTATTTATTTTGGTTCAATCCTAGGGTCAACACAGCCAAGTTTTAAAAAACATCACAATTATTATTCTGACATTGCAGTTCAATTGTCTGGTGTCATGGAATCTACAAAAGTCAGATTGTTTATGTTCATTGACACTTTTGTTCACAGTATTTTAAATAAAGGCAAAGAACGAGAAGAACAATATCTAACTTTCTGTTTTTTTTCTTATATAAAACGATTCCAAAGTTGTTTGTAAAAAGTAATTTAATTTATTACATTACCGCAATATGTACATGTGATGGTATAAGGTCCTTTGGTGCTGATAATTAATGTGGTAGTTGAATATTTTAGGATTTAGCTGTTCTTTTTCTTGAAAATGTATTGTTACAAAATAGTACTTCTACGTATACACATCTCGTTCATCCTAATAACATGGTATATATTAGTTAATAGTTAATTTCCTGGTACTTGCGTTTACGCATTGCTCCTATGGTTATGCATTTAGTCAGGCTTCCTGTAAATATATCCGCGTTTATTTAAAAGTCAATACCATTAAGGGAAATATATTGAAAAAACAACCACTAAAATAAGCTTTTCATCATTTTCTGGTTTCAGTATGTTTTGGTACTTACGCATTCTTGATACTTCCCATGCGGTACATGTAATCAACTTAAAACATCATGATCTTTCTGTCTTTTTCTTTTATGCGTGACACAAATATCTTTAAATATTGTCTCCGTCTGTTCGCACTTTTTCAGTGTTTTGGTAAGTAAAATTTGCTGTTTCTAGTTTTAAGAAAACATTATATTAAAATAGTGTACTCTTGTTTGCCTAATTCATTGTAACGTAATAATTATTTTGAATATTTGATATTAGAGATTATTATGATGTAATCGTCGGTATTTTGTCACTATTTTGATAAATAAAAACCAATTAATGTTCAAAAGCTATGACAGTATTGATAAAATCATTTTCGATATCAAACTTGTGAAATTTATATTCTGAATTTGATTTCTTACACCTTTTATAATAAACAGCTTTGAAAGTCGTTATCAATCAAAGTACTGAAGTACTGACGAGAATTGATTTTATCGATTATGATTTATTTTAAAATCAACGATATGTTATTTTGCATGGCAAGTAGTTTCTAATCTTTTTTGAATTACTCACGTTTTTAACTTTTTGTAATATGAATTCTCGGACTTTTCCGATAAGAATTCTGGGAAAACCCCATATGAATCATGTTGTGTGATATTTAAAGATATAATTAATTCAATCAAACTATGTATCAGTAATCGAAATATTTCTGGATAGTTGCATGGATCCAAGCAATATTAAACTCTAATCTGTTCAACCAGACGCTCGGCTGTCGTTGTTAATCTCCGAAATCAAGAGAGACTCATTGCTTCTCTGAAATTTACAAAGACAGCCGAGCGTCAGGTTGAGACTATATTGAACTCTGGCGTAGGAATACACACGACTACTTAAAATATCTAAATTGTTCGTACCATTTAAAATCTGACTATTTTCAAGGTATTTATAAATAAGTATCTCTGAAAAGCAATGCTTCAGCATACATTCCATCGAATTTATCAATTATTTTCAAAAACTAAGTCTTGTCTGCGGTGATGATTTGTGCTGATGTCCAAACACTGTTTCACTTCCGGTTTGCCAGAGTAACTGCATAGCAGAGTTGATTAAAATGAACTCCCAAAAAAGCTGAGTAAATATTCGCAGCTTAGGGATATCACAGATCAATGCTTTTTGTAAAACACGATGTCATTTTTATAAGAGATGGTTGGTATGTTTTTCTGAAAAAAAAAATTAAAATCATTTTTTTTGAATTTTTATGCTGGTAGTCAGGTAAAATAAAGTACACAAAAACATTTCATTTAAAATATGTTCGCCTTTCTTAATATTGTTTAATGATTATTGCATCATTTACATATAAAAATGATTACAGGCTGGCACTGTAGGTATTACAGTGTACACTGCAGTGATGAATGTGCTCACTGTCGCGATATAAACAACTGTTTCCCGAAAAATGAAACATGCGATGGATGTGCATCTAATCAGCAAGGAAACTGGAGCAAGACACGTGAGTGTGGATTAATATTTTATTAACATATTCATACTTACTTTAAGTTTTCATCAACAGAAAAAAATCGCGTCGTTTAAAATTGAGATTTTTATTATATTTGTTTGTAATTTTTTTGTTCAATGAGGGGGAGGGTTATATATAGCAATCGAAATAATTGGGTTCTTTTGCTCATTACGTTTCCTAGGCTAAAGAGGAAGTTCTTTTATTTTGAAACTACTTCAACCATTTGAAAGAGTTATAATGATGCGACCTGGATATTCAGTTCCTATTTTCAGCCATATGCATAAATTTTTTGTACACCTTAACATCTATTCCTATATAAAGGACAAATAAACAACAGAAAAATGCAAAGAAAAGTAATCGAATTTATAAGTTCAAACATTAATACTAGTAATGCTAAAATTTCAAGTACAAGATAGGTTCTGTATACAAGTATAATTATGTATTCTTTAATGATTAAATGAATTTAGACAATATATATTAAAATAACAGTTATACTTGTTTATCGATCAATAAATGTACATCAAATAATGTATGTGAAATCTGACCAGTCATGTAATAATAATATTTTGCATCCATTAACAGGCTCTCATAAGATTATCTTTTTAGATTGGTAAGAAAAAACCTAACATGGACTCGAAGCAAAATTTTGAGCTCTTGGCTCTTTTGAAAAAAAAATAAGCACTATCTATTGATCACAAAATTGCAAGAATTGTTATATCTAATGTTTCTTGCAGAGGACGATCGTTCGAGTACAATCCTGATTGTTTTGATCGGTCTCCTCTCTACTCTTTTGGTAACTACATGGCTTTTGATAGCAATCTATGCTTTTATCAAACATCGACGCGGACGCCTACAATTTAACGAAACACACGGTGCTGTAGACATTCGTATAGAAGACCAAGACGTACCACATCATTATGAGGAGGTACAGGACATTGATAGTGGTTATACATTTCTTGATCATTCTGCACAGGAAACACACTACGAGGACGTGAACAAACTTAACGGAACGTAGAGACGTGGAACGTGAATGATATTTTTTAGATGGTTGACAGTTTGCTATTGTCATTTTTCAATATGATTATTATTATTTAGAATAACATATTTTAAAAATACTGGTTTTAACATGTGGGACATGGGACGTCACACAAATAAACGCCTTCACATTTTGATACAAATATTTTACTGTTGTACTTTTGAAGAGAATTGGGTTCTGATTTATTATGATAAAACAATTATAGCCTTAAGTTTTCATATTGGTCAATACATGGCTTTATAGACCTAATGAGAGTATATCAACCTCGGACTTTGTTCTCGGTCGATATACTCTCACCAGGTCTATAAAAAATGTATTGACCTCATCAAAAGAACATAATTGTATAACATTTTTGTTTATCAACTTTTATACTGATAACCACGCCAAGGTTGTCGTTCAGTTTTTTATTGTACACTTGTACATAGTATGCTTTGCAGTAAAAGCTGTAATAAACAAATAACAGAGTTATAAATGTGAAAATTCTTAACATAGTTTAAATCAATACATGACAAATGACTGAAAAAATATATTGACTTTTCCACATAAAAACACGACAACCAATTTCTATATAAAAAAAAGTTTCGTAATATATAATATCTTTGTTATTAATATGCAATAAACATATTGTGGTTTAATAAATTCATCATATAGTTTACCTAGCGTGAATACATATAACATCATGCACGAGTGATTTTCGCGCCAACATGGCTGAGTTCTGTCATACATTGTTTCAAATTCGTAAACATCCTAAACTGAACATTTTTAATATTATAATAATAATAAACACAAAATTACTTACACCGTGGGGCTACATCATCAGCTCCATTGGTACGCTTGTACAAATACTGCTTAAGCCATCTGCGGCATGTCTGCACGTCGCTGTGCACAACTCAAATACATTGAAGAATACAAAAAAGGGGAATAACTCTTGATACAAAAAGTAAGTCGTACCAAGAATATTCGTGTAACACAACAACTTTTAACATGTAACATTTCAATTTTATAATCGTGACCACCTATATTACTATTCTAAATTATAATCAGAAGTAGTATAAGTTAAGTAGATGTAGTGGTTTTCTAATAACTCTAAAAAAATGTATCTAAACATGTGTACATAATTATGGTTTCCATTTGATGTTGACCATGGTTTTTTTTTTCATTTTAATTAGTCACAGGTATCTGTACAGCTTAAGCTAGAACAATGAATACAAATGTAAAATTATAACTTCCTTCTTGAATTGTAGTTTATAGAAACACACATGATTAACTCACGACACCATTTTATCGTAAGAAACTTTACTTAAACAGAGCAGTCTCAATATCGTTCATAATTTCAATATCCTTTATTTATTTATTTAAGTTTAATTTTTTAAATAATGTTTGTTTTTTTTCTTCCATCAGTTCGCTTGCTTCGTTTTACTGTTGCTACATTATGTTCATATATTAAATTCTATGTATATTTCATTGAATTTTAAAACACATACAACATATTACATCGAATCATACATTGTGTGATATTAAAGAAGTACTTTTTAAAAATGCAAACGTAAGACAAGTAGCGGTTTACTTCGAGTTTTGTAGTTGATGTGCTGAACATTTTATTAAATTGTTCGTCATAGAAATGTTCACCCTTGCAGTAAAGTGTACATACTTATTTCTATTCTTTGAGCATTTTGTGAACACAATATCTGTATATGTTTTTGAAATGTGTAATATTAGAGGTTTTGATCCATTAATAAGGTACATTTTGTAATTTAAAAAAAGTTCTTTTTATCATACTCTCTGCAAATTGTTATTACTTTCAACATAAAATTGTTTTTTTAAAGATTACATAAAATTTTTCTTTGTTCATTTTATTAATCAGCAAAATGAAATCACATACAAACCACATGACATTGCTATATAATTCAATGTTTGTGGAAGTACGCATTTTATTTGATATACAAGCAAAAGGTACAAAATGATAAGTTTACCATACATGTAACATGATCAAATATGAAACAACCAAATCGATTCCATAAAGCCATTTTAGATCACAGATAAATTTTAAACATCTCTCTTAATTGTCATAACAGTATACCTATTTTATATACATTTTAATTATGAATTGAAGATACTTTAGAAGTCAGAATGCTTACAAAATCGAAGTAATCATATAGAAACGGTATTTTAATGTTAAAAGAATATTTAATGTCTAAAACAAAATTGCATGGAGATATATAGTCAAATGTCGGCCCAATAGCTATGCTACATTTTCAAAGGGTTTATTGTACAAACAGCAATCTTCATCTCACAAGAAACTAGAAATAAGAAATCTTAGGTAAAACATGGAAAAATATAAAATTGTTTTAACATGTGATTGAATGCGAATTCTAAGCAACCAGTGATAAAACACATTCATACACAGATATGTCTCCACATAATGTATGTTTGAAATATCTGAACGATAGAGAAACTGTCATAACAGATAGTAAATGTATATCTTTTGGTATGTTATATTTTAGGTGATAACAAGCTAATCTTTGAAAAAAAGTTTAGGAAGCTGGCGAAGTTTATTTTAAATATTCACTGATAAAAAGTTGATAAAGAATTGTTTTTTTAATACACTTGAGTAATTCTTCTCTTTGCTTTCCTGAATTCTAAACAAGTTAATATGAAATAATGACAGAGTAGCGCAAGGAAGTAATATAACAAGTAAGTTTCACCGAAGTTATGCTTTAAAATATGAGAAACATGTATCATAAAAGTTGTCCACATGTATACCTGGTTTTCAAAGTCCACAAAAGGTGAGGACCAAACATTTAAACTGTACGTAAAACAGGTATTCTAATGTACAATGAACATAAAATTACGTCTGTATGTTGATAAAAGATACAAGATCATGAAATGCAATTTCTTGGATCTTTCCGACAGAAGAAATAAAAAACCGATCTTTGCCGGAAAAGTACGAAAAAATGCCTAGCATCATACAATAGTTTGGTGCGTTTTAGAGAAAACATACATAATTCCAGCAAAAAACCAATTTAGATTCGAGGGCGCTAGCAATGATACTCGTAATCAAATTCGCAAGGATAACCATTAATTTCATCTTAAAACTGTAAAATTAATGTAGTTTGAACGTGTAGTGTAAATTCAGAAGTTGAATTGTCAAAAAAAATGTGAATAAAAGAAAAACGAAAAATGTTCAATTTTGATATCCAACAGGAAAATGCGTAAAAAAACGACGCAATTTTCCATAACCAACCACCATGTTCTCGTTATGCAAGTCAAGTGCAAGACATAACTAGATTTGATATGGAGACGGACGTAAGATATGATAAAAAAAAAAATAAGCAGATAATTTGTGCTTATGTCCAAACACTGTTTCACTTCCGGTTTGCCAGAGTAACTGCATAGAAGAATTGATTAAAATCAACTCCTACAAAGGTTACTGACTATTCGCACTGAGGGATATCATAGATCAATGCCTTTTGTAAAACAAGATGTCATTTTTATAAGAGATGGTTGGTATGTTTTTCTGAAAAAAAAATTAAAATAATTTTCTTTATTCTGTATTGCTGGTAGTGAGGTATTATAAAATACACCAAGATATTTCCAATTAAAATATGTTCGCCTTTCTTAATATTGTTTAATGATTATTGGCACTGCATCATTTATATATAAAAATAATTACAGGCTGGCACTGTAGGTATTACTGTGTATACTGCAGTGACGAATGTGCTCACTGTCGCGATGTAAACAACTGTTTCCAGGAAAATAAAACATGCGATGGACGTGGATCTGATTAGCAAGGAAACTGGAGCAAAACACGTGAGTGTGGATTAATATTTTATTACGAAATTTATACTTACTTGAAGTTTTCATTAAGAGAATAAAATTGCTTCGTATAAAAATTGAGATTTTTATTACATATCTATGTGTGTAACAAACCTTCTTCGGTCACACTTTTTTCTGTTAAAATAGGGATGTGTTACATAGCAATCGAAATAAATAAATGTTTTTGTCTCTCATTAATTACATAGGCTAAAATTCTTTTATTTATTGACACTACTACAACCATTTGAAAGTTAAGAGTTATAATGATGCGACCTAGATATTCAGTTCCTATTTTCAGCCATATGCATAACCTTTTTGTACACCTTAACATCTATTCCTATACAAAGGACAAATAAACAGCAGACAAATGCAAAGAAATATGATCGATTTTATAAGTTCAGACATTAACACTAGTTAAAATTGAAGTAAAATATATTTTCTATATTCAAGTATATTATTCTTTAATGATTAATGAATTTGAACAATATATATATATATATATATATTAGAATAACAGTTATTGCATTTATCACCATATCGTGATAAATACTTTTAATTCCAGTGCAAGCGCGACAACTCTGCATCATTGTTTAATTCAAACATTTTGAGACCATGATCTTGGCACATACACATTGTTTCATACGACTAACCCTCTAATAGATACTGATTTATCAGACGACAATTAAAAGGCAGACAGGCATCATTAAAAAATTCAAAAATTTCGAAAAAATCCGTCGCCATCAGGTCTAATCCCTTCAAAAATGCACAAGAACGGGTTCCCAAGCGTATGGGGGGAACCCGGCGAAGCGTATAAGAACGCCGAGCCAAAGGAGGATCGAGGCTACATCGGCTGCGAGCGAGACCAGTGAGGCACCACGCGGAAGCGGGGAATTTCCAGTTTCCAGTTTCCAGTTTAAACACTATAAAATCATGATTACCATATTACCACTTTAGTTTAATATTAAAATAAGCAAACGCAAAAGTGTTGATTGTTTAATAACTTATTAAGTATGTACAAATATATACATATGACTAGTTTCTTAATGAGTGTATTTTTGTGATATATTTTATCTTGTCCCCGTTCAGTTTGGCTGATATTCAAAAAGTATTAGCAAAAAAGAAAAAAAATTAAAATGTGAAATGGAGTTTATAGAAGTATAAACTCTTCGGCTTCTTTTTGCATGTCACAAATTTTTATAATTTGCGTCAGTCATTTTTTTTGCGATTGAAATAGCTTTCCTATATCAAACAATATCGAATAATATGTCGACGTGTTGTATATTTAGCGATCTAAATGATCGCAAAAATAACGAAAATTACAGGATATAAGGTATTACCACATGTATCTCACCACAATTGTTTATTTCAAAGAAAATTTCAAATTCTTCACATTTTTAACAGTTTAACAATTTGTCTGAACAGAGAGCAGCATAAATATTTTTGAATATGTTTTTAAAAGAAGGATTACACTGTATTATATGATTTAATTGTGTTTGAAATACATTCTTAATTACTTAATTATCTTCCCCTCTCTATTAGTTCGCTAGATCTTGAAAGTAATTGTTGTTGCTACTTAAAGTGAAGTATAATTATATTTCATTTAATTTTACGTCTTTTTACTAAACCCATTCATTTATTTGAATATAGACTTATGATCTTAATTTTGACAAGTTGTTTTAAAATATATGTTAATAAATCCAAAGGTATGCAGAATAAAGGATTTTTATTCAAATATAAAAGTTTGAAAGCTGATTTTTAAAAAAAAAAATCTCCATATAAATTATACAATATTATTTATTTATTTCAATTCCAATTCATTTTCAAGCCATTGTGGACGTATACAATCAATTTATGTATGCATTTTTTAAATTATTAATTTGTTCGGTATATTTCATAGTTTAATTTATTTATAGTTTAATCTGAATATATGTTTTTTTAAACTTATATGTGAATTGTAACTTCTGTCAAAGAAGATTTTTTTTCAACAAATACATCAACTAATGAAATCAAACCCTGTGCGATATCATTTTCATAATTATTGTTAAACCATTATTAATCACCGAATTGTCTACGGATTTTTCCGTTTTCCCGATTACGACAAAGAGCACACTGCGGGTGTGACCACAGGATGCTCACTCCTCAATGACACCTGTGCCTACCTCTAATATTTGTAAATGTCAGTTTTGTTCTGCTCCTGTTTTGTATTTTTCCTTCGGACTTTTGACTTTGAACACTGTTCGTTATCACTACTTTTCATTCATACATTGTTCAATTCTGGTTGAAACTCGAAATTTGATTTGATATAAGGAAGATAAATGGATCGATACAACTATAATAATATTCAATAGTTGATTTAAGATGAAGCAAAAAGAAAGATTTCCAAAAATCTGTTTTAATATTGAATTAAAAATTATTAATTCTGTTGAAATGTTTAAAATTCCAAGTCACCATATCAACACATCATTTCAGTTGATGTTAAAGAGATTTATACAGAACCACTTTAATTATACCTCGTCAAAACATAAGAATAGTTGTTAACCTTAATAGTTCCGTTACTTTTATCTTGGCTTTTGTTCTTAATTCATATTTCATATGATATCGCAGAAATTAAAATTCCCAAACAAAGCTAGAAAAACTATGCATTAGATTTGATTTGTGATTGAATATGAATTTTAATGAACTGGGTGTAAGATGTATACTCATATTTCTTTCCACAGTATATAATATGCTTGTGTGATTAAAAGCTTCATATGCTGTCATTCTATTTAGTATACATTTTGAATATTTATGTGCACGTACATGTACTAGTGTATCGAAAAAAACTTTTGCACAAGTCTTAATCATTGTCAAAAATTTTATATCATCTAAAATATATCATTACAATATTTTATTATATATATAAACATAATATGTTTAGGAAAGTCGAAGTATCTTGAACGTTCATTTGAACTATTGATATAAAAAAAAAAACAACTACAATAAAGACTTGGCAACAAGTTTTTCTTACACCTATACTATATTTGCACTAAATAGAAAAAATATACCTGGGCTTTTTGCCTATCAAGTAGACTGATCTTAACAAATATAATATTTTTTTGAAAAGTATGATATGATATATTCACAAATCTTATGTACATGTTACTATCTTTCAATTTAACATGAATTATGAAAGTATGTATAAATGATTGTTTTGATTCTTTTAGGATGAAGATGAAACAAATTGCGAAGAAAAGAAAGACAGCAAACATCAATTCATTGAAATACGTCAGACTGTTTTGAATTATTTAATCTTTAGATTTTGGGCTATAAATATTTTTTTCTGATATTTACTGACATTTGTGTTTTTATTGGAAGGTATTTTAATTGTCACTAATATATTAAACTGTTTTTTAAAACACTTTTAGGTCAGAATCTATTTTGATCGAGTAACTTATTCAAATAGGTGTCATCAATGAGCAAATCAATTCATAGCAAATCAAGTTTTTGTTCAGTTTGTCTTTGAAAAATAATGAAAACTCAAGTTTACTATTTGACTAATCGATTAAATGTCGGAAAAGGAGGAGATTAAATAGCTTGGCCTATTAACCAACAGGTAGATCCTCCGAATAAAGATAACGGTGGACGAATTTATATTATTTTTAACAATGAAATTTAAATGATAATTGGCAGCAGAACAATAGATTCGGGCTATAAATTTTCGGAAATAAATTTACAAATATATATTTCACAATTATGATGTTGGCAAATAATAAATACTTTCAAACAGTAACATCGTACGGATTGTCAATCGAAAAGTTGTTTGCAAGTAAACCACATCCATAATGTTCGTTTGTATCCTGGTGTGAGTAGTCATACGTAGCATCTTTTTCCTGTTTTTTGTTGATTGCATACGCCATGGTATCATATTCAGGCATGTCTCTGGTTGTATTTGTTGCATGTTGATAAGTGTCTTCCACTTCCGACTTCCGTGATTTTTTGTCTCTTAGATGGTCATACGCACCCTCCTCTGAATTGTTGTAAGGACTCTCATTCGATGAATAAGTCCATTTCGATATATACTGAGGACATTGTTCTAATACAAAATAGGAGTTATTCTGGACACAATCTACATTGGCATCAACATTTTTTCTAGGACTAGATTTCATTTGCGCTTTTGTAGTCCTATCAGCTTTTGTCATTTTTTTCCTCCTGTTTATAAAATCAATTCCATGACAAATAATCAATTCTTTTTAAAAAGAAAACATGCACTAAAAATGAAACTTAGATCAACAAATTAAGATGGTAAACAACCTTCTAATATGTGTTTGAAACCCTAAAGTTATATTAAATGAAAACCATTTTCTTACGGTAGAAACATTCAAATAGTATGTCACCTGTTTTTATATCACGTCATATTGTATTTAAAAATTAATCAAAATGTTTCATATTTTGTGTTTTAATGATACAACAGGGAGTTAACTGTATTACCTTAAATAAAAGACAACTGCCATTGCACATAACAGTAAAATGATGAAAACTGTAATGACTGGTAGGGATATTTTCAAAGCTAATTCGTCACTGGCACCTAAAACAATATAATAACTTAATATAATAAAAGAACTTACAAATATAACCTTATCAAAATGTAACCATAGTTTTCCTGTTTAATTGACAAAACAAAACTACTTGACATTTGCTGCATGTCATTAGTTGATGGTGATCGGTCTGTATCGTCATATCTAGTAGTAGAAGTTAAGGCAATCAATTCTTCCAATGTTGAATGATTTGACATAAGGGTTGAAGTAGAAAAAACTTTTTTTGTGACGGTTTAATGTTTGCAGTTACTTGGCTTTGGGAAGTATCTGATATATCATGACAGAATCTGGAACTGTTTACTAAATCATGACAGCTTCTGAAAAAACAGTCGTTTTTTATACACATTTGGCAGTCTTGAAATGTTCCTTTTTCTTCCTCTTTTATTTGATATCCTTTAATAAAAGAAAAAGATTTTAAAATGGTTTTTTTTTCTTTTGCTTTAGTTGTTTTGTTAAGCACATGATAAGAAATGTTCAAAATGCCTAGATGATGCAAAGTAATCATCATTTTATCCCAACGCTTCTTATTTCGATATTTTAGTGTAATCTTTAAATGCACTCTCAATTGATGTTACTTTTAAAATGATGTTACGTTGAATATCACACCTTTGGAAAGGATAGCAAGAGACACTGAATTTACTGAATTTAAATAATTAGAGCAATTAAGAAACATGAAAAAGGGATATTCTTCATTTTAAAACGTCAATAAATAAACACAAAATGGAAACTTTTTTTTATTGTAGTAAAATATAATATCTAAGAAGAAAGTATTGGTTTAAGGGTGCTGTGAAATGACATAATACACTTCTCATCTTTCACAGTGAAATAGCTACAGAATAAAACTTCTCATTCTTTTTTATTATTATTTTTTTTTTTTTTGGTTGTACAATTATTTCATAATATACTTGCATATAATTGGTAAATAAAAAGAAGCCAAAAAAAAAAACCAAACTCATTTGCAGGAAAGTGTTATTTTTCTTATATAAATATAGAGGCAATAAATAAATAAAATTCTCGTATATACCTCGATCGACATTTTTGTATTTTTGTCTTTTAACGCCTACCCAAACAACCAAATGATTAGATTGTATTTGTTGACAGATAAGGCGAGGGTTATTCAGGATAACTGCTCCCAATAAATAGCCAGAATCTTCTGAGTTTCTACATTGTTCCATAGATGTATTCCAACTACTGGCAAAACTAGTATCTGATATATCTAGGAAAAAAAGTTACATCGTAATATTGTTATGCGTTTTGAAATAACAATAACATTAGCTCAAAGTGTCCCTAGCAATATTTCAACTTATCATTACCTAACGAGGCATATTATTCTTAAACAAATTAATGATATTGCATTTGAAACTTACTTAAATTTTCACACACTTTATTGAGTGATTCGGAACATCTTTGTGGAATAAATTTTGGGTCTTTAATGGGGCATTGTAAACTTAGGCATGGATCTTCTGTGTCAAAGCTTACTGAGAAAAGAATAAAAAAAAGTGTATAAAAATGCATATATATTAAATTTTACCGACCTTCTTTATAAGTTATTTACATGCATGAACAATTTGTTGTGACAATACATCTTTATATTTAGAATTTTATCATAAATATATGAAGTACCTTCTTGAATTTCATATAAATTATAGGCGCACATCCCACCACAGTCTCCTGAATATATAACGTCTGTGTTATCCTCACATTTAAAGTCGCAATCAGAAGGTAAAAGTCGAGTGGAGGAGTTTACATGGACGTCTCTTTTAATGCATAAACAGTTATTCATCTACGTAACATAGAAAAAAAAGAAATATTTCTTTTATAGTTTTACATACATGTACCGAAAATGATTAATCCCAAAAACTGACTAAAACCTGAATACGAATCCTAAAACGGCACCATCCGTCAGTATATAAACCCTCTCATTTCGTTACACACGAATGTCCACCTAAAACTCATGGACAAAGTGTTTAATTTGTTGTCTTGGATTTTGTGCACTTATGCCTGGTTTATGTGTATTTTCTGTTTGTAAGTGCATTGACGTGTATATTTGATGTTACATTCATCCTGGTGTGGAATAAAGTGCGTGTTATGTGTCAATTTTATCGTCACCGAGAAACACGGCATAGTAAAATACACTTTTACTTTTCACTACAACAAAAGTGTTTGAACTGTTCAAATATCTGCGGCGTATATAAGGGTTGTAGGGATAGAAAAAATAGTGTGGACAATATATATTTATTGCATGTGGACATGATGATATGGGAAACACCCTAGGGAAATGTGATTTATCTGGGGGAATAAATATTCATATTTCCCTCATCATCATGCAATAAATTGTTTATTATACCGAATGACATGTGATACTTTAGAATACATCGAGTTATAATCATTTCTTAATTCTAGTAAAGCAATAACATAGTGAATGTTTACCGGTGTTTTTCTATGTCTGTTTTTAGATATAAAGAGGATTTAAAACATTTTTTTTTTTATATAGAATTAATAATTTAGATACACTTAATGCTCATTCATGGGATTTTTCATAAGCATGGAATGAAAATTTGAAGGGGTGGGATTTGATGAAAAATATGACGATAACAGGGAAATATGAAGTTTTATTGCCCTGACACGTGATTGTCTAGAACCAATCAGATGTCGAGTTATATAGAATACTCATATTAAGGTGTAATAATGCCTTTTACAGGTCGTGTTTAGCTTTATGTCATATTTAAGTCTCTTTATCTCAAGTGATAGAACTTTTGTATTCCTCATTTTTTTATTTTCTTCTTATTATTTTTATTCTCCTCTATTTGTCATGAAATATATTGAAATAATTTGTTCTTTATGTGATTGGCCATTAAAAGTTATTGTACCAAATGACCCCCTACATGATAACCCCCAAAACTTACAAAGTTATTATCTTTTTTGTATAAAATGCTGTTATCGCTACCCCTCTAAAATCATAAGAGATATAAGTTGGACAATTTTTACGAATGTCTTTACTTTACATATAGGCGCATTCACTCTATTATTAGCGAATGCACGATGTCCCCTTCTATATGTTAGTGCTCCGGAACGTTTATAAATTTCATTTAAAACTCTTACAACTTTTGAACCATTCATTATGAGACATCAGATCACTAGGGATAAAAATATCCATCTTGGCCGATAGACATAAAGATGAAAGATCAAGGTAATTGGAATCTGTGAATTATTGAATTTTGATATACTTTTCGATAAGGGTGGTGTAGAATAACATGCATTCATAAAATGTAGTAGAACTTCTTTGGACATATCAACAAATATCCTTTTAGAGTTATAACGGGCCGCCAGAAGGCGGTCTGTTATTTGATATACATTTAGATATTTTAACTGCGTTCCTGCGGGATAGTTTTTTTGATAGAATTGATATTATGCTTATTTTTATGAATTAAAAGTAAATTTGTATGTAGAAATATGTTTATGCCTTTAAAAAATATTATATATTTTTTTTTGTTTTAAACGTAAATGTAAAGTACGTCATAGACTGTCGTGTTAGGCGCCTATAATCTATTCGGAAAATTTCGGAGTTTTTCATTCTTGTATCAGGATCGGTATAAGGGACTTACTAAAGACTAAAACTAAAGACCTGAAATACTAAAGACCTATATGACATGAAATTTTATATAAATGATATATCTGTTCTGAAAAGTTTTTTTTTCCCATCAAAACTAAAATCGCTTTAAATTATTCGATTTTATTAACTTTTTTGTATTAACCAGAGATGTCCGATCCAAGGTATCTGTCCACGATAAATGATGAACTCGTTCTACACTTTTCGACATGACGTTAATTTGTCAACCCACGTTCTTGGCTACCCCGTACTGGAAAGTTATATCCCATTCTCTCACCAGAGGCCCTGCTTTGTATTCTATCCATCAAAACTAAAATCGTGCATTCAAGAAACGAATTGGCTAATTCTATTTGTTCACCATTTGTCAAATCTTAACTTCTATGTATACTCTAAATTGGTTACCAGTTAATATATTCGTTCTTAACGTAATCATTCAATATACTTTCATTGCAAGTAGATATTTCGATGCAAACTACCCCTGACTTGGATCCGGCAAAGCGTGTCCACCATCTTACTCGTGTTTTTGCTATTTCGGGCTATTTTGGTAAAATGAAAGTAGGTTTTTGATTAATTTCCCAATAATTACTTATCAGTTAAAATTCAATTATAGCTCACGGACATTATCTCACACGTGTTGAAACACCAAAGGTGAAAGCAGTTACTCTGGTGCAAGCATTTTGTAGTTTATTGACAAAATGTCTTAATTTATAAGTATAGATTCTATTGAAACAGAAATGTTTTAAACGTAAAAATAATAAGGTGGAAAGACCTCTAGTTGTTCGAAAACAATTAGTCTACTAGTTTGTCAACACCAACCTGTATAGCGAACTTATAACCATTTTCACGATAACACATTTCTTGGCACAATCCAACCGAACTTATATTCATAGTCTTTTTATCAACATCTTGTGGTGACTTGATGAAATCGGGATAGCACCCTTCAAACAAAACAAATGAAATTCAAATTTACTTAAGCATGTAAAGATTTACATTTTTAAACCTGATTGAAAAGAAACAAAAAAACATAACAGTTGATTTGGAAGTTTGCGGTAATATCTTATAGGAATGTTTACTAATTTAAGAACACAAACAGATATTGACCTAATATATTTATCCACGGAGTCAGTCTACGGTATACTCCTGTCCAGTAAGGCTTGTCACTTTTATCACTCTCTGTAGTTAACCCATGACCCAAGCATTGTTTCTGAGCCTCAAACCAATCTAGTGGAGGGTCGTCTATTGGCTGAGTACCTGCTTAAAATAGAAAAGAAGCAAAATTGACTTAAGTTATACTTCAGAAGAAGCTGCAGGGAAATTGTATAAATTTATATTATTTGAGATAAGAAACCTTTAAAACTCCACATTTTAAATCGTATCTTGAAATGACAAACCTGTAAGCAGTGCTGTTATCAATAATGTAAACATAAAGAATTGGTTTGAATGATCCATTTGTTCAAATTTTGGAGCCTAAAATCGAATATGTACATTTAATACACAAGGCTATTGAAATTGTTCACATTGCCAAACTCCAATCCTTCAATGTAAAAAGTTTATCAAAGGATTCATACAATGTATAAACATTAAGATATGCATTTATTTATCTATACTGAAGTGCCAGACAAAGAAATGTCATCTTTTGTTGGTAAGTTTTGCCTATATATGATACATGCAGTCAATAATAATATATTATAGCATCATTGTTTCAAATCAAAGATCAAAATAATTTCTCCTCTTGTGGGACAGGTGTTAAAGGCATGACTGCGATTTTAACCAGAAGTTATTATTCCGTTTTGAATGTTTACAATGCTTCAGTAAGGCACTTCTAATAGTCAACCATAATTTGAGTGTCAGTCGTCGAGTTATAAGCGAGATACAGAGTTCATAATTTTTTTGGTAAGGATTGATTCTTCTCATCATTATTTACCCCAAATGGGTCTCCATATATCAACATGTCGTAAAATTTAAATTACTATAATTTACAATAAAACCTATAAATTCTTCATTAATTAGTTTATATTCGCAAAATATTGCAATATTTAATGTGTAAATGACAAGGAAATGGTTCAAGGAAATGGTTAAACCCATGTCATTTACGACATACCGTAGTCGGCGCAAACAACAACAAATAATGGAGAGGGTAAGGAGAAAAGGTCGCCTTTTTTCGAAGCGACGGAGACGGCAGTACGAATCCTTTAAAAATATAACCACTGACAGAGATGGGATTAAACGGAATAATAATCAAACAAGAAAAAATCGCCAACACAACTATTTTAGAAATTCTGCAACCAACAAGCGAGATGGGTCAGAGGAAATTCCAGTAGAGGATATCTCGTTTGCAGAAAAAAATGTAAGTTTGAAGTGCTTTTGACATAGTAAAATTGAGAAAAAGAGCAATGTATTTATTTCAATGCACTTATTTTATAACATACACATTGCAAGCTCAACCATGGCACATTCATGACTGTATAACATTATTTATATTCTGAATATACATTCACATCACACCAGCTGCACACTACTGGAGTACAGAATCAATCCCCATTGCACAAGCAGACGATCGAGAATTTAATACGTTGCAATATATAGAATGTATTTATGTAATTTTGTAAATATTAAGAATAAAGTCCCTTCGAAATTGATCAGAGAAAAGTTCTACAGTCTACTAGAAAAATTCAACTGTTTAATCTCAATTGTAAAATCTATGGCGGCCCATACGGATACAGACAATACAGGAGAACTAAATACATGTAAATGTATTGAATTTAGAACTTCACATTCTTAAAATTGATATAATATCATTTTATTTCATTATCATTTTTATATAAAAAGTTTATGCAATAATGAATAGTTTAAAACATAGACAAAATAAAATATGGGAAAAAACCTTGAACTACTTTAGAAATCAGAGATTTTGAATGTGGAAATTTTAGAATATGAATGTTCTTCTTTTTTTTTCAATTTTTGTAAAACAAACACACTAGTCTTGGAAGCACTCAAGCAAATGAAAGCTTTAAAAAGACAGTGGCACACAAAGCCTGCCTATTCAGTCACATCATTAGTTACAGAGTGGCAGCTAGTGTTGCTCAGAAATAATACACTAAGCTATTTGGCAGAGGTAAGCTTCATACAGCACATTTAAACGAGTATATCTTACTTTCATTCAATGATAAACAAATAAGAATTAACACATAAGACCACATATATTAATGATTTGCTGGTAATGTTATTTTTAGTGTTTGCCATTATTTTTGGGTCTGTTGCTTTAGTCAATCACTTATAAACCCAAATTGTATAATATACAAATTGAATATAATGGCTATCTTGTATTGCAGCATAATCATGTGCTATTGAATGTGAAAGAAATTCTTATTTTAGGTGAACAAAAATTAGGATGTTCACCAGAAGAACACACCACAAATTTAGCAGCATAAAATTACCTAAAATGCAAAATCAAAGAGGAGGAGATTATTTCTCAAGGCAGAAAGGTTACTTGTTGAATAGTAAGTACATTACTTCGAATGTGTATTAATGTTTCACTCAGTCCATCAGTTTGCATTAGAGTTGGTTCTTTAAATAATTTCAAGAATGAATTGATAGCTTCAGTAAAAAACTAGAGAAGGTTCATTCTACTCTACAGTCTGTCCCAAGGTATTGCTTCCATCACCTTTTGATGATTTTTAATAAAACTCAACATTCCTGTGAAAGAAATACTGCTGAAATCGATAAAAGGGAAAATATCCAAGATATCTTCATTGACACATTTTCATTTTTCACTCATAAAAGTTCACATGAACGAAAACAAATTTCTTACGAAGATTTATAATGGAAAATATTTACATCTTTTCTCCATTCGGAATTATTCGGAACACCTCGCACAATTTTTCAATGCTATCATACGGGCTATTTCATGGCTGATGCAATGCAAAATCCCCGTAGACTTTCTATTTTGGGTTGTGTATTGAAACCTGAAGCGGTAGAGGGGGCGTTTCAAAACAGATAATCTGGACATTTTTCATATTAGTGGATGAACTTAGTTTGAGCACAAAGCTGTTTATGATTATCGAAATATCAAGCGAAAAGTGGTGGAAGCAAAAACTCGGGACAGAGTATAGTGATGTTTCTTTGTACTAAAATAATGACAGTGACCATTCTGTCACATTTGTCTTTTTCACCTTGAAACAACAGGACATTTTATTTTATTAAAAAAACATATTGGAACAAATCAACATCTTTTTTTTCCCAATCTTGTGTATATCATGTACAATTTAAGGTTTTTCATTTTTAGCAAGATATTCTCACATCACACAAATTGCAGCTCTCAATGAAAGGAGGTTTTCTCAGAAAATGTCATGCCAGAAGGCAGAAGTACATCTTACACAGAGAAAAAGAGAAATTACTGGAATAACATTTTTATCAGGAAAAATGTTTTGTAGAAATGTTGAAATCAATGCTATCAATCTCGCTGCTGTTGTTGATTCCTTACTTGATTTTTTACTTGATTTTTTTCTCAAAGTTTTAGTCAAAAGTAGTTTTGAATAACCATAATGTTATATTATTTGACTGCCATTTATTTTTCAGTTCTGTTGAAAAAAAAAATTAAAGATGAGTTTTCTAAATGAAATTGAAAGTTTGTAGACACATGTACATGTATAAGGTGACTTTTTGAATTTTCTTTACTCAAAGTTGAAATCTTGATCCCAAAACGAACTTTAAAAGAGTTTTTTTTTTTTTTAATTGCAATGCACATGATGTTTTCAAATCTGCAAAAGTTGTTGTACATTAAACTCTTATTATTCACAATGAAATACTATTAAAATAGATGTTTATTACTATTATCAGTTACTTAATATATGTCATCATTACCTCAAATTGTTATTTTATTGGTATAAAACCGTTAATTGTTTTGGACATTAACCAATTTTCTGTATATTCATGATTTTTGAAATGTAGAGTAAATTCAGGCAAATTTTTTATTTATGATTTGCATGATCCTCATATCAGTTTTACTGACTGTGTAGCATAATCATGAACCTTTGATATATCTTCAGAGAGAAAACTAAATATTTGACTATATATGGTCCATTGTAAAAATCAAAATGAAATTTTGTGTCTGTTTATGAAACACATAGAAAATTTATGGAGGAAACTCGGATTAAAGATATATATTTTTCGAACATAAAGTTTTTCTTGTTTCCTTTTCATCATTTTATTACATGTGAATTTGTGTTTGATAATAAATAACAAATTTTAAATTTGTGGTGAAAAATATTTGCTTAGTCTGAGTTGTTAATTCACATGCATAGATTTTAAAAACTCACCTGTGTAAATGTAGTATTTTAAGGAGTGACTTTCAGATGGCATTGACAGAAAATCAAGGAAGATTACCCCCTAATTTTTTGATGTTAAAATATTATATACAGTCTCAATTATTATTATTCAAAAAATCAAGATTATGATAATATAAGAAATGTGAAAAGAATCAATTTTTTACAACTTGTTTATAACAGATCAGACAGCAAAGATGATATACACCATCTCTTTTCAGAAATGTGAAAAACGGTCCATGTAGTCTATTCATCTTTTAATAAACAAATATTTTGCATCAAACTGTGAAAGCTAAGATTTCAAACGAGTGCTTTGGGTGTACTATTTATTCATGTACAAGTATATATATTATCAATACCTTTTAAGAACAAAATTTAAAATTTGCATGGTTGATAATATTTCGCATTTTTAGCGTTTTTTACACTGATATCTGTAAACCATATCAGCCAAGTGTTCATTGTAAACATCAAGATAAAATTTCAGTGTACATTTTTGAGATGTTTGATCATACATTTATAAAAAAAATCTTAATACAGCTTCATTTTGTGGCTTTGTTTTGCAACATAGCATAATAAGAGTTAGAAAAATCAATTAATCTAATATATTTTTTATCAGAGGAAGTTCGGACTGAGAATTTTACTATTTATTGACTTTAAACATTGTAATAACAGATATAATTCATAATATCACATTTTATAAAGAAAATATTATCCAACTGCTTGTCTGGCCTTGTTAATTATTGTCTTAGAAAGTACATGAAAATATTTTCAGTTTTTTAATGAAAATTTTAAAGATGAGGAAATTCGAGCTAATCTGACAATCTTATATGCATGAATACCCAATGATTTCTTTACTGTTATTTTTTTTTCTTAATATGGATCTTTACTATGAATCTAAAAAAAATAAATTCTGAATATATGATAATATCGAAATAATCATTGATAAAGGGGGGTTAGCGAACAACCAAATATCAATTTATAGAGTGTACAGAGGAAACTCGGAATAAATATTTTGTGGGATTCAAGAATAAAAGTTCGGTTTTTTACTACTAAATATCATGCTTTATCATATAACTTTAGACTTTAGTTGCTTTTTTTTTACATTTGATCATCTTTATTTTTCTTAAACCATCAATTTAAGATACCACCATGAAATTTCTGTGTTTCTACAAGGAAAAAATCTAATTTTAGCATTGACATTTCAATTGACCTTCAAGGAAAATCAAGCAAGATTACCCTACACTTTTTTTGTGTTATTGAAATGTGTATATCTTAAAATCTTTACATGCTTAATTTCATCATTTTCTGAATACATGAAATATGAAAAGAATCCATCCTTATTAATCAAACAAGGTACGTTCCATATTCTAAATCAAATTAATTATATTTACCGATTAAAGTTCTTTTTCAAGCTGATTTTTCTATCTGCTAATTCGGTTTGAACATAAACAGTTTCTATGAAAAAATGACAATAACAAACCGTCAACTATCTCAAAAATCCATAAAACGAAATACAAATTCAAAGCAGAGCAATACGGACCTCCAAAAAGATAGAGGTAGGATCAGGTACCTAGGAGGAGTGAGCATCCTCTGCTGGCCGGTCACACCCTTCTAGCATTTTTCACATTCATTTTAGGTCTTAAACTGACATTTTCTCGTCAACATTCAAAACGTAAACAAACACATGACCTGAGCATTGTTTAGATGAAGTTAATATAATGTATAGAAATGCTCATTATGATAAGAAGTAATCATATGAAACTGGCACAGAATAAAGCTGTGTCACTTAGCTGAAAAATGACTGAATGTTTACATGTACTGAATTATAGGTACTAAATATGTATGCTATTCAGTGACCTTTAAGTCGATAATCAGTCGACTGAATGACACAGCTTCGCCCTATGTATAAATATAAATTCACTCAAATTCCAAGTCATTTTTAATTAATCAAACCTACCGTTTGTCGAAAAGACATAATTCCCAGATCCCTAACAAAAGGTATCCTGTTGCAATATGCACATGAACGTTTAGGAGAAGAGAGCGAGCATGTTTTGATTTTTTCTTTCTGAATTTCACTTCCTTGTTTATCGCTAACACTTGTGGGTATTTCCTTTTAAAGTTTATTTAAAAACAACCGAGTACTTTAAGACGTTGTCGTAATAATTTATTTTTGTATCCCTGTATATGTTTGTTGAAAGGTGATGTTATCAATGAAAAAAATGTTAGTTCATGTACGTGTATGTACAAGTCTATCTTTTTATGCCATAAAACACAGTAACTAATTAACAACAAATATATGTGCTTACGTCGAAATGTATGCAAGTTATTGGTGCTGCTCTTATATACTTGAGCTTCAAAGCATTTGACTAGACAAAAAATTATGAAAGCAAAATGAAAATGGAAATAAATATAATACACTACAATTTTTTTTCATTTGATCCAATGAAAAAACATGAGTACATATACATTTACTTCATAAAGAAAGATGTGACTCGGTGTCTAACATAAAAAGAGAAAAAAAAACAAATACGCAAGTGACCCAATTATTATTATTGATGACTTTCCCATTTGTAAATGAACGTGATGATAACAAACAATGTTCAAATTCTTCAAATTCAAAAGTCCATAGGAAAATTACAAAACAGGGGCAGAGCAAACATTGACCTCTTAAAAAGAATAGAGGTAGGATCAGGTGCCATGGAGGAGTGAGCATCGCCTGCTGACCAGTCACAACAGTCGCGTGCTCTTTGTCGTAATCGGGAAAAAAAACCCATAAAAATCCGTAGACAATTAGGTGATTAATTGTGGTGTAACAATTAGTATGAAAAACGTCAGTCAGCATGCAACCCAGTGGAAGATTGTATTTGTGGTGACAAGGTCGTTGTATCGACCATAAAACTTACGAAAAGATGACTTCAAACGAGACTGATGATAGTCCTGTTTTATCAACTTATTTGTCAGTAGCTGTCCTCGCCTTAGGAACTGTTCATACGTAGAGCATGGCCTTACGTATCGAATCAACTGAGGGACAAAAACACCATATGCAGGTGACGAAGGTATGTTACTATATAAGTAAGGAAAGTTGACTGTAGAAAAATTGTAGTCATAAAAAATGTGTTGTTAAGTTACCATATTTATGAATATTTCAAAACCTTCTTTTATCTCTGCATCATGAAGAAAACCACAAAGATAGGTTTAAAATATCTAGATTATATACAGACTTGTCTGATCAACCAACGATAATAGCACTTGATAGTGTTGATTATATACATGTATTTAAGCTTTCATTATTGGTTTAGTATCATAACTGCATAGGTTTATGCAAACACATTTTTGTAATGGGTGGTTACTTTATTTCAAGTGTGTGAAAATTGAATATTATATCAAAATAGTTTATATTTGTAGAGATCAAATAAAGATTATACCGAACAAATAAGATTTATGAAATAAAAATATTTTCAGATTTATTTTGTGCCAAATTATATTGTATCTAGTATACAACTATTGTATCTTCACATACAAGAAGAGTAGAGAATCAGTTTATCTCATCATGGACGATATGCATCGCAAAACTCAAATGTCAAAAAGTGAATATTTACAATAATTAAAAATGTTACAATTGCACCTTTAAACAAATAGTTTTTCAAAATCATCAATTTGCTTGATATCCAACGTTTAGTTATATCATGGTATTTAATTCATATATTGTATAAAAGACTCATGTGATGACAAATATAACTTCATGCAAAATTTACACACCATGCTGACATTCGGAACTCTCGGAATTTTTTTTATAATAAATGTACTGAGTTAGAGCTATCTCCCGTATTTTCGTTGTTACAGAGACAATACACGGAACGCATTCTATCGTTAAACTATGTCCGTAGGACATTTATCATTTTAACGATAGAACATTCTATCTACACTCTCCTAAGAAATATATTTTTTTTTATGGAATCAAATATTTCTTTGCCTTTCGTTTATGTTTCCACAATATCACATTTGCATGGATACACTCAAAAACAAATACGTGGAAATTTTCATTGGAAATTTGATGTATATTCTGTTCATATGCATTAATGATTTCTTATGAGCGAAATTATACTTTTCTCTTCCCTGATTTGAACACCGTGATGAGGCTGTGATTTAGCGTGAATGTAATACGCACGCGCAAGATTGTAAAATCCAAAAAATCCAAGTGATATCCGGAATATTTTGAGGAATTTAGTTGATTATTAATTAGCTTAATTGAGAAAAAATGAAAACAAATTGGTAAACTTCAAGTTGTAATGATATATAAAATATATAAAACAAAAGACATTGCTCTTCCGATTTATCGGTATTAAAGGCTCAAAATTCGAGTCTATTTTTTTAATATAATAGTATAAATATCATTATGTTTACACTGTAAGTTGTATTGTGTATACTGCAGTGTTGCATTTGTACAGTATCGGGATGTAAACAACCGTTTCCATAAAAATAAAACATGTCTAACGAAAGGTTCATATACCTTTACACGTATTCCTGTACAAAAGACAAATAATATGCAGAAAATGAAAAGTAAATTGTAAAGTTTTAAGATAAAGGAAATGTTCTCTTATCAATTTATTATCAATTTTTATCAATTAATGAGGGAAGTTAAAAAAACAGAGTTAAATGTTTCACAATTATAACGCTGGGCTTTTCAAACTGTAGTTTTTGTTACTTTTTCAAACTAAATTAAACATCCGAGTGAAAGTCAAATATTACAAGCGGTCTTATAAAGGTCAATAGTTTCAAACAACATTATCATATGGATTGTTAATCGAATGGTTGTAGACCCTTAGTTCACATCAATAGATATCATTTACATCTTGATGCAAATGATAGTAAGTAGCCTATCCTTTCTGGTTTTTGTTGTATTCGTTTGCAATTTTATCATAGCCGGACATATCTTTAGTTGAAGTATTTTGATAGATATGATTTCCTTCCGTGTCCTGTGCCTGTTGTCTCTTATATGGACATTAACACCCTCTTCAAAATTGTTATAAGGACTCTCACTCAGTGAATTACTCTCTTGTGAAATCTTCTGATAACAGTGTTCCAATGCAAAAGATGAGTAACTTTGGGAAAATTTCAACTGAGAATATACTTTTTTCTTAGGTACAGATTTAACTTCTGCTTTTGTAGTTTTATCAGTCAATATATTAAATAAAGCATACGAGTAATTCACCATCATACGATAAAGACATGAGATTAAGTCTTCTTCCAAGAAAATATTGTTGTTTCATATGTCGTTAGAATAGCATACACCCTGTGTTAGAGTGAAAGGAGACAGACTCAATGTGTATACATTAATGCGATATTTTTGTTTCAAATAAAACAAAAATAGCATACATTACATTACATTGAAATACTTACTAAATATATGAGCTAAATAGGTATAGTTACTTAAATTGTACATGTACAAATAACACGTTGAGTTAAATGAGCTTAGTCAAACTGTTATGCTATTCTAAAAATTGTATCTATGATAAAATGTGATATATAATACATTGATCGATGATTGTGCATATTTGTCGTGCCACACCTACCCAAACAAACTTAAGTTGACGTGACATACGTACACGTACCAGATGCGGGTCATTCAGATCGAAATATCCCAATAAATAGGAAGGTTAAGAATGTGTACATTGTTCCATGGATAACCTCCAACTACTTACATACCTATACATACCTGGTAATGCTTAAAAAAGAAAGGGAACTGTCGTAATTAAATGCGTTTCTAATCATAATTAATGTAACTTAATGTGTTCATGCCATACGATGCGTATAATCAATTAATGATTTAAAAAGAAGACAAACTTACTATTTTCACACACTCTATGAACAGGTTCGGAACATTTAAGCTGAAAAAAATATCGTGTATGTACATCTGAGAATTGTAAAATAAGGCATCTTCCCACTGAGTTAAGGATGACTGAAAGTAAACTAAAACTATATATGAATCAAAAAAGTGTTTCAATTATCGAACATGTCGGAAGTCTATGACTTGCTACTTTTAACAATACATTGAGTACGTTTTGACCTGTTCCATATACATGTATGTTTAAAAAAAAAGTAGTTGTATAAACAGGAAAGTAAATGCGTCACTAGGAAAAAAAGTACCTCCTTGAATTTCATATATGTTGTACGTGCGTTTCCCACTACATTCTTCTGAATTTATATCGTCTGGGTTATCTCCACATTTAAAGCTGCCATCAGAATCGGGGCTTTATTAGATTTGGTCACGCACCGACCAAAATCATCACCTCTAAATACTCAAAGAATTATTCCTTATTCCCTATTAATTGAATGATAATTCAGGAGTAATTTCTTATTTATGTAATAAAACAATGACAAATAGGAACATTTAAAATGTGTACACATGTCTGATTTATTTTACATGTAATACTGTGTGCACTTCTTTATATACCTGAGGTTCAAAGCAATTAAAACAGGCTATATAAAAGTATCATTCAATGTATGTTCGTAAGGCGTTATTTTATTGGTTAGATCAAAAATGTTTACACTTGTAGAACACGTTTTCGATTGCCTCACAACCAATTGCTCTAAAATGTACCAATCGACATGACATTAAGTACAACATTTGAATATTTTATTGTAAATTTAATAGCTTCATATGTTATGGTACAATAAACTAGGTTGGGACAATTTACTTGTTTTAATAATCCATCTCGCGATTTAATAAGCTCAAACTTTGTAACCTAGTTTTTACTCGTATAAGTTTTGTAGCTATTGAATTTATTATCGTTATAACACGTTGTTACACGACCATAAAAAAGCTTGCCGTGTTATATATCACGGAAGAAGAATGTATCCTGTATTCATTAAGTGGCTCTCCATATATGTTAGGCATCATGTCAAGATTGATATCAAAAAGTGGATAGACAAAAGGTAATCAAAGCATTACTGGAAATAGAAATATCCTAAATAATATTAATTTCTTTTGGATTTATTCCACGTAAGCATGGGTATTTATACATATGCTTCATATCAGAATATGTTACTCTCAGTGTTAAGAATACAGCCCATGTATGACAAACAAACACGCAAGTGATAAAATCTCAATAAATGATATTATTGATTTTTTAAAAATGTCTACAGACAACATTTTATCCAGACTATACCACCGCTCATAATAGTTGAATATGTATGATTATAAAATGTATTTTATATTTCTTTAAATTAAGAATAATTGCATAAAATGTGAATAGATAACGATATTTACGCTGACGTGACACATGATATGAAGATTTTATTCACTGTATGTCATATTCTCAAATAACTCACATTGCTTGAAATGAAAGTTAAGCAATGTAGTTTTATCTATTACATTCAATAATAACAATGAATCTCATATTCTCATGATCACTTTCATCACCTCAGGTTGACGAGTAACCTTCATCGTCTCAAGCCACGGTCCAGAGTCCGCGAGAGGATCGAACATATTGGCTGTGATTTACGACGATGTGTAGCCTTATGGTCTGCACGGTATTTCAATTTGATAACAAAAATTAACCTACACAGTCATTTTTATCTTGAGTAATTACGAATAAATATGGTTTTAAAATTGATTATTTAGAACAGTGTAGATTTATTATCTTCTGATAATTTGTTTATGACAGTCATTGATTTATTGTAACCAAAAATGGAGAACTGTCGTTCACCTCTGAAAGGTGATTAAAAGGTAACGAAAAGGTGTCCATATAATTCAGTTCTGTCATTAATTAAGTCATATTTCAATAACGTTAAACTAAAATTCATTTGACTTAATGATTAATCACATTCTTGTAAACATTTATTGAAACGGGAACTATTTATTTTGGTTCAATCCTAGGGTCAACACAGCCAAGGTATAAGGTCCTTTGGTGCTGATAATTAATGGTGGTAGTTGAATATTTTAGGATTTAGCTGTTCTTTTTCTTGAAAATGTACTGTTACAAATTAGTACTTCTACGTATACACATCTCGTTCATCCTAATAACATGGTATATATTTTGTTAATTTCCTAGTACCTAGCGTTTACGCATTGCTCCTATGGTTATGCATTTAGTCAGGCTTCCTGTCAATATATCCGCGTTTATTTAAAAGTCAATACCATTAAGGGAAATATATTGAAAAAAAAAAACAACCACTAAAATAAGCTTTTCATCATTTCCTGGTTTCAGTATGTTTTGGTTCTTACGCATTCTTGATACTTCCCATGAGTTACATGTAATCAACTTAAATCATCATGATCTTTCCGTCTTTTTCTTTTATGCGTGACACTAATATCTTTAAATATTGTCTCCGTCTGTTCGCACTTTTTCAGTGTTTTGGTAAGTAAAATTTGCTGTTTCTAGTTTTAAGAAAACAATATATTAAAATAGTGTACTCTTGATTGCCTAATTCATTGTAACGTAAAAATTATTTTGAATATTTGATATGAGAGATTATTATGATGTAATCGTCAGTATTTTGTCACTATTTTGATAAATAAAAACCAATTAATGTTTAAAACTATGACAGTATTGATAAAATAATTTTCGATATCAAACTTGTGAAATTTTATATTCTGAATTTGATTTCTGACACCTTTTTATAACAAACAACTTTGAAAGTCGTTATCAATCAAAGTACTGAAGTGCTGAATTGATTTTATCGATTATTATTTATTTTAAAATCAACGATATGTTATTTTGCATGACAAGTAGTTTCTAATCTTTATTTGAATTACGCACTTTTTTAACTTTTTATAATATGAATTCTCGGACTTTTCCGACAAGAATTCTGAGAAAAACTCATATGAATCATGTTGTGTGATATTTAAAGATATAATTAATTCCATCAAACTATGTATCAGTAATTGAAATATTTCTGGAAAGTTGTATGGATCCAAGCAATATTGAACTCTAATCTGTTCAACCAGACGATCGGCTGTCGTTGTTAATCTCCGAAATCAAGAGAGACTCACTGCTTCTTGGAAATGTACGAAGACAGCCGAGCGTCTGGTTGAGACTATATTGAACTCTGGCGTAGGAATACATACGACTACAAAAAATATCTAAATTGTTCGTCCCATTTAAAATCTGACTATTTTTAAGGGATTTATAAATAAGTATCTCTGAAAAGCAATGCTTCAGCATACATTCCATCGAATTTATCAATTATTTTCAAAAACTAAGTCTTGTCTGCGGTGATGATTTGTGCTGATGTCCAAACACTGTTTCACTTCCGGTTTGCCAGAGTAACTGCATAGCAGAGTTGATTAAAATGAACTCCCAAAAAAGCTGAGTAAATATTCGCAGCTTAGGGATATCCCAGATCAATGCCTTTTGTAAAACAAGATGTCATTTTTATTAGAGATGGTTGGTATATTTTTCTGAAAATAAAATTAAAGTCATTTTTTTTAATTTTTATGCTGGTAGTCAGGTAAAATAAAATACACAAAAACATTTCAATTAAAATATGTTCGCCTTTCTTAACATTGTTTAATGATTATTGCATCATTTACATTTAAAAATAATTACAGGCTGGCACTGTAGGTATTACAGTGTACACTGCAGTGACGAATGTGCTCACTGTCGCGATATAAACAACTGTTTCCAAAAAAATGAAACATGCGATGGATGTGCATCTGATCAGCAAGAAAACTGGAGCAAAACACGTGAGTGTGGATTAATATTTTATTACCATATTCATACTTACTTTAAGTTTTTATCAACAGAACAAAATCGCGACGTTTAAAATTGAGATTTTTATTATATATTTGTGTGTGAAACAAACCTTCTTCGGTCATATTTTTTCTGTTAAATGAGGGGGGAGGGTTATACATAGCAATCGAAATAATTGGGTTTGTTTGCTCATTACGTTACCGAGGCTAAGGAGGAAGTTCTTTTATTAATTGAAACTACTACAACCATTTGAAAATTAAGAGTTATAATGATGCGACCTAGATATTCACTTCCTATTTTCAGCCATATGCATAAAATTTTTGTACACCTTAACATCTATTCCTATATAAAGGACAAATAAACAGCGGAAAAATGCAAAGAAAAGTAATCGAATTTATAAGTTCAGACATTAATACTAGTAATGCTAAACTTTCAAGTACAAGATAGGTTCTGTATACAAGTATAATTATGTATTCTTTAATGATTAAATGAATTTAGACAATATATATTAAAATAACAGTTATACTTGTTTATCGATCATTAAATGTACACCAAATAATGTATGTAAAATCTGACCAGTCATGTATTAATAATATTTTGCATCCATTAACAGGCTCTCATAAGCTTATCTTTTTAGATTGGTAAGAAAAAAACCTAACATGGACTCGAAGCAAAATTTTGAGCTCTTGGCTCCTTTGAAAAAAAAAAGCACTATCTATTGATCACAAAATTGCAAGAATTGTTATATCTAATGTTTCTTGCAGAGGACGATCTTTCGAGTACAATCCTGATTGTTTTGATCGGTCTCCTCTCTACTCTTTTGGTAACTACATGGCTTTTGATAGCAACCTATGCTTTTATCAAACGTCGACGCGGACGCCTACAATTTAACGAAACACACGGTGCTGTAGACATTCGTATAGAAGACCAAGACGTACCACATCATTATGAGGAGGCACAGGACATTGATAGTGGTTATACATATCTTGATCATTCTGCACAGGAAACACACTACGAGGACTTGAACAAACGTAATAGAACATAGAGACGTGGAACGTGAATGATATTTTTGAGATGGTTGACAGTTTGCTATTGTCATTTTTCATTATGATTAGTATTATTTAGAATAACATTTTTTATTATAATATCGTATTTTCCCCATGCATTTGATTGATCTAGTGCTGTCAAATGATCGTGCTATAAATTTTGTTATAAACCTCACTCTACTTAAACTAGATTTTCTGGACAAAATACTGGTTTTAACATGTGGGACATGGGACGTCACACAAATAAACGCCTTCACATTTTGATGGAAATGTTTTGCTGTTGTACTTTTGAAGAGAATTATGTTTTGATTTATTATAATAAAACAATTATAGCCTTGAGTTTTCATATTGGTCAATACATGGTTTTATAGACCTAATGAGAGTATATCAACCTCGGACTTTGTTCTCGGTCGATATACTCTCATCAGGTCTATACAAAATGCATTGACCTCATCAAAAGGAAATAATTGTGTAACATTTTGTTTTCTTATAGTAAATTACCTCTTTATCAACTTTTAACTTATAATATTTCAATTTTATCATCGTGACCACCTATAATACTATTCTAACTTATAATCAGAAGTAGTATAAGTTAAGTAGATGTAGTGGTTTTCTAATAACTCTAAAAATTTTTTTAAACATGTGTACATAATTATGGTTTCCATTTGATGTTGACCATGGTTTTTTTTTCATTTTAATTAGTCACAGGTATCTGTACAGCTTAAGCTAGAACAATGAATACAAATGTAAAATTATAACTTCCTTATTGAATTGTAGTTTATAGAAACACACACGATTAACTCTCGACACCATTTTATCGTAAGAAACTTTACTTAAACAGAGCAGTCTCAATATCGTTCATAATTTCAATCCTTAATTTATTTATTTAAGTTTAAGTTTTTTAAATAATGTTTGTTTTTTTCCATCAGTTCGCTTGTTTCGTGGAGTTTAACAGTTGCTACATTACGTTCATAAATTAAATTCTATGTATATTTCATTGAATTTTAAAACACATAAAACACATTACATTGAATCATACATTGTATTATATTAAAGAAATACTTTTCAAAAACGCAAACGTAAGACAAGTAGCGGCTTACTTCGAGTTTTGTAGTTGATGTGCTGAACATTTTATTAAATTGTTCGTCATAGAAATGTTCACCCGTGCAGTAAAGTGTACATACTTATTTCTATTCTTTGAGGATTTTGTGAACACAATATCTGTATATGTTTTTGAAATTTGTAATATTAGACTTTTTAATCCATTAATATGGTACATTTTGTAATTTAAAAAAAAGTTCTTTTCATCATACTCTCTGCAAATTGTTATTACTTTCAACATAAAATTGTTTTTTTTTTTAAAGATTACATAAAATTTTGCTTTGTTCATTTTATTAATCAGCGAAATGAAATCACGTACAAACCACATGACATTGCAATATAATTCAATAATTGTGGAAGTACGCATTTTTTTTTATATATAAGCAAAAGGTACAAAATAATAAGTTTACCATACATGTGATATGATCAAATATGAAACATTCAAATCGATTCCATAAAGTCATTTTACATCACAGATAAATTAAAAACATCTCTCTTAATTGTCATAACAGTATATTTTTTTTGTATACATTTTAATTATGAATTCAAAATAATTATGAAAAATCGAAATAATCATATAAAAACAGTATTTTAATGTTAAAGAATAGTTAATGTCTAAAACAAAAAAGCATAGAGAGAAATAGTCAAATGTCAGTCCAATAGTTATGCTACATCTTCAAGGGGCTTATTGTCCAAACAGCAATCTTCATCTCACGTTTAAGAAATAGAAATTAGAAATTGTCCGCAAATCGTGGAAAAATATCAAAACGTTTTAACTTGTGATTGAATGCGAATTCTAATCAAAAACAATTCTGACAAAACACATTCATACACAGATTTGTCTCCACATAATTTATGTTTGTAATATCTGACCAATAGAGAAACTGTCATATTAGATAGTAAATTTATATGTTTTGGTCTGTTATATATTATGTGATAACAAGCTTATCTTTAAAAAAAAAAGTTAAGGAAGCTAGCAAAGTTGACTTAAAATAATCATTGATAAAAAGTTGATGAAGTATTATTTTTTTTTTAATACACTTGACTTATTCTTCTCATTGATTTCCTGAATTCTAAACAATTTAATATGAAATGATGACAGAATAGTGCAAGGTTGTTATATAACAAGTATGCTTCACCGAAGTTATTCTTTTAAATATGAGAAATATGTATCATAAAAGTTGTCCACATGTATGTCCGGTTTTCAAAGTCCATAAGAGGTGAGGCGAAATGAAGTTTACAATTTTCAACGAGGACAAAACATTTGAAGTCTACGTAAAACATGTATTTAATGTACAATGAACATAACATTCGGTCAGTATGTTGATAAAAGATAAAAGATCACGACTTCAATTTCTTGGATCTTTCCGTAAATAAAAAAAAAAAAAAAAAAAAATCCGATCTTTGCCGGCAAACTATTGTACGATGCTAGGCATCGTACAATAGTTTGCCGCGTTTTTAGACTAAACATACATAATTCCAGCAAATTACCATTGTAGATCCGAGGGTGCTAGCAATGATAATCTAAATCAAACTCGCAAAGATAACCATTAATTTCATCTTAAAACTGTATAAATGTAGTTTGAACGTGTAGTGTAAATTCAGAATTGAATTGTCAGAAAAATAATGTGAATAAAAAAAACGAAAAATTTTCAATTTTGATATCCAACCGGATAATACGTAAAAACGACGCAAATTTCCATAACAAACCACCATGTTCTCGTTATGTAAGTCAAGTGCAAGACATAACTAGATTTGATATGGAGACAGACGTAGAATATGATAAGAAAAGATAAACAGATAGTTAAATTTGTTTTGTTCTTTAGCTGATTAAAATAATCTGTGTGTTTAGATCAAATTGCATTAAAATACAATTGAACTAGGTCGTTAGCTCGCCTGTTAAACGTTTGAAATAAAATCAGACAAGGAAGATGTCAGAAAAGCCAGTGATTTTTCCCTTAATTTTTTATTTAGAATTTTCCCGCAGTTTCTTATATATAGGCGTCTAGTTTTGATTTGATTTTGATTTCAGGTCTTACTTTAGTCTAGGTCAATTTTGAAAGAACTGTAAACTTTAATTCAAAATATGCATCATTTAATGGTTAAAATGCTTGACAAGTATATTTTCATTCATATTGTCCAGATGTTAATCCGCTTGCATCGGCTAATGTTTTTTGTTGTCAATAAAATCACATTACCTGAGTGTCTGAATGCCGAAAACTCTGTAAATGAAAGGAAATTAAAAGAAATAAAGTTATGAGTGAACACTAGAATTGTAGTTTTCCTTTTTCAGAACTAGTGGTGTTCTGGTGTTCTCATTCTTATGTCATTTAATATCATTAATTTCAAAATTCTTCTTCCTGAAAATATTAGCCCCAAACATTCTAGAAAACAAATGCAACAGGCGAACAACTAGGCACTTCATTGCAGGCTTTTTTGCTATCAACATTTTACCACTTGTTAAATTCAGTCATCTCACACCGAAAACCTCAATAGCAATATGGCAGTTCTCATGACTCGAACGCTGATCATTTTGTGTTTTATTACACATAATTCCGCCCTTCTTTTCCACGGAGACAACATCCCAGGACAAACAACGACCCTCGGACCACTGGGAAAAGATGCCACTCTCTCCCTTCTGGTAAACGATTTTTTTTTGGATTTGAAAGCCCGAGTCATAAGCCAAGAGCAAGAATTACGAACGTTAAAGAACCAAAAGGCGTCCGAGGATAATGTTACGGCCAGAACTGTGAATAAGCTGATGTCAGAATATGTAGACATTAAAGCTGGATTTGGACATATAAAACAATAGTTTGATCAGAACAACAACCAATCAGGACTTCAAGCTCTTAAAGCGAGACAGGACTATATGGCTCAGTCTATCCGGTATTTGACACTTTCTCTACAAGGTCACGAGATTCATGATGAGGAGACAAATAGGACAATCTATCAAGAAATTGAACAATTGAATTCAAAGTTGTTAAACTAAAATCACGTTTTGCATGAGGAGATTCTAAATTTAACAAAACGTGAGTCTGCAGAGTTCAACCGGGTCAATGCTCTTTTAACAGCATATGAGGCAAAAACTCAACACTTTGGGATCAGGAATAGCAACACAGAAAACTAAATTGAACAATTTGAACAACACGCTTCTTCATATTGCGGACCATAGTAAGTGTAAAGGCAAGACGGACGCTTTAGTAATCGTCTCTTGAGTTGATAATTATCTTCAATATTTGATTACGAACTTTGATTTCAAAATTATCTAACCTGAATGTCTAATCAGTAATACTTTCATTCGCGCAAACTCTCTCTCTCTCTCTCTCTCTCTCTCTCTCTCTCTCTCTCTCTGGCTGCATTTTAGAAAAATAGAGTCTTAATTTGTATCTGCATTGATTTCAGAAATTCGATTAGTCGGGGGAGATTCAAATTCTGGCAGAGTGGAGTTTCTGCATCTTGAACAATGGGGAACAGTTTGTGATGACAATTTTGATAACAATGATGCTAAAGTTGTGTGTCGAATGCTCGGAAAAGCCACGTGAGTATACATGAATATAGAGGACTTTTTTAAATTTTGTAAATCATTGCTTAGAACATTAGAAAATCTGTTCATACATGTAATATCAACAAAAATATATTTCAAAAGGATGTTTAAAGGATGCAATATGATAAAAAACAAACAAGACCATGACATGAGCAATTAGGCTTATGTTAATTCCTCTTTTATATAACAAAAGTATGAGCTATCTGGAATCCGTAAAAACGAAAAAAGTGTGTTTATATCAAAATGATTTTACTAACATTCCTACAATCGTATTGTGTATCCTTAAACAAGATAAACATATTTCAAGATAAAAACCAGTCATCTACCCCTGCAATCCACCCGATAGCATTACTGACCTCGTCTTGTAAATCCGTCTCGATATTATTGGTGTAAACTACCATGTTTGATATTCTATACAAATAATGTCTTATAGGTAATAAATTTAAGTCATTTAAGAGCTACGTACTAATTATTAGTATGTATAAACTTGTTTGTTGGTTGTTTCAAAATTGAAAGAACCAATGCTGTTGCATAAGGCAAAGCACATTTTGGACAAGGAGCTGGTCCTATTTATTTTGACGAATTAGCCTGCACTGGATCTGAAGCTGACTTTTTCCGCTGTCAGAGTCCTCAACTTGGTGTTCATAATTGTGGGCATGCTGAAGATGCTGGAGTACAGTGTGGTGAGGACATTTAAAATTATCAATAAATCAACGGAGTAATTTTCATTTAAAAATAATTTCAAACCTAATTATCACTCTGTTTTCATTAAAAATTACAATTGTTTTGGTTCGTCGTTACTAAATCTCTTAATTCTACAAATATTATCCATTATTACATAATCCATCATTTCAGGATGAAACTAGACAGACAAAAGAAAGAAAGGACAGAGAGATTCACCTACCGTATAAGATGTTGTATTTGAGTGAACTTTGAGACAATTTGATGAACATAATGTTGTGTGACGTTTAAATGCGTTAGATGTTTACAATACTGTAATTTCTATAAAGTCAACTGAAAAGAAATATCATCTCATTTTAAATCGCGATACGCCAAACTGACTGACATTGGAACCGATAACGATATTTTGTTGACATATGGTATCAGTGATTTCTATGTCAAGTTGCATTTAGAGATAAATAGTTATTCATTTTAAGTAGAGTGAATGTAGAGAGGTTAAAACAAACACTTCTTAATAGTTGCTGAAGAATGGTAGAAATTCGGTTAAATACCCATTTGTGTATGCTACGACAGAGGCCATTTGAACAATATAATGTTCAAATAGTGTTTCATTCGGTAATAAAGGGAGCTAGCTTTGCAGAAATAATGCACAAATGCACAAATCAACATCAAAGCAGGCACGTAGCATATTTTTTGATAGGGGCGTGTGCATTACCAAAAACTTATATTTTTGATGTTATAATTTTGGTGGGTTTTTTCATATCTTCCCGAAAAGTGGGGAAAGGGGAAGGCGGCAGATCTTTCAAAGTTCAATTTTCTATATGTAACTTCAGAAAAAATATGTAATTTGTGAGAAAACTTGATTTTTCCTATAATGTTTTGTCTGCTACTGATACTAGTGCCTGCAACGAACGATGTAAATATTATTTGAGTTGTAAAAACAAATTAACTTAACTTTGACAGTAAATGAGCAAAGCAATTCATTTCAAAGCAGATTTTGACCGAATCGGTTAGGTTTTAGTCTTTTTATGTTTCTATATAAATTGCAATCGATTTTCTTAAGAAATAGACGAAAAAATACCTTATGGAAATACAATGTACCTAACTAGTAGAAGACCAGACTGAGTATACCTCGTAAACTGGTCCAAAGAAAGCAAAAATAATTCCATTTTTACGTTTGTTCTCATTTGAACAGCAAATGTGGTTTAATGAAATTTTACAAGACCAAGGCTGCAGTTGGCAGTAGGCTCGGCATCGTTTGAAACTCAAGACTTACACAGCGATAACCAGGGTTACGTTCAGTTGAGCATTCATTTTATTGTAATTTTTTTTGTATGGGCTACGACGTATATCATTAGAAAATAGACGATAGAATATAAAGAAGTGATTAAACTTTGTTTATGATAAAAGAAAGTGCAATGAAAGAAATAAGCTTCTTTTTGAGAAAAGTTATACAATCTTGCTCTAATGATCAATAGTTGTGCCGTAACACAAATATTGCGAAGTAAATTTCGATTTTCAGGGGCTGATCAAACTAAATCCTTTATCGACCGCAAGCAAAATATATATTTTTTTCAAGATATTAAGTTTATAAAATGACCAATTTGCTGGAATGACTCCCGTCTATATTGGCACATGAAGAAAAAATAGAAGACATGGATTATCTGATTACTATTATCAAATATATACAAGTAGTTAGAGTTTACCTTAAAAAATCATTAATAATAGTTAAAGAATAATCAGGACCGACACAAAGTGGTAACATGTATCGATATGTAATTTAATTTATATATTTATGCACTAAAACCTCGCGCATAATTATATAATATCCTAAATATCACCTTATAGAATTTAAAGAATGAATCCGTATTTTAGTATTTTCAGCAATGGTTCAATTAATTATTAAGTTGTTGACATTTTTACGTTATTTTAATTTCGTGTGATTATGCAAACATTGTTTGCGCCAGTCATCGGGTCATTTGCGTCATTGATGAAATGTATTGAACTATACATTACAGATTTGAATCGTAGTGTTATCACTGACAAACATACCGGGAAATGTAAATATGCATTATGAACTTCATTTTTAAGGGAGTTATAAAATATCATGTGTATCATGTCCCCGTTTTCTCGAAGGGTGGAGGTTATCAAATAACACGTGCTTTTGTTTTTATATCTGTAATCCCCGCTTAAAATAAGGGGGGATTGCAATGATTAGTAAACACATATACAATTTAAAAAAAAAAATGTTTTAAAGATATGAGACTTATTTGAAAAGTGTATTTGTATTACATCTACATGATTTAATTAATATACAAAACGCAGACATTGATATACATTTAACTAAAATCTTTGCATACTGCGCGATGAATGCCTGAGTAACTATATGCATGTGTATCAGGATGACAGCGCTAAAGAGGGCTAATCTAAAAAAATAAAAAACACAGAGACAATACAGTGGTCGCTAGTTACTTAAAAGCGCAACGAATTCAAATCAAATCAAACAGGTGCGCGAAAGGTCGATGTCGTTCTATTGGACAGAAGGAAAGACCATTGGTTCGTTTAAATCTATAGACCTTATAGTATAATATATAATAATATGAATGATAACAATTGATAATATAACAATTTTCATGTTCCATAGATGTCAAATGTTTGAATGGCAATTAAAAACTTTTAACGACAATTATGATTTAGGGTCTTGAGGAGCATTCCATTTCATTAATTGTCACCGCGCAGCAGACGAATTATTGTTTTAAATGAACTCATTTTATTTTTACATATTCATTCGTTATTATTTGTCTTCCTCTGCCCTTCTGAAAAGTTCGATTGGATAAACAAACAAACCAAACCAAACAAAAACCTAAAAAACAAAAAAAAAATCCCCACTGCATATCATACTTCTAAATTCTTCAAAAGAAATGAAAAAAAAAATATTTATTAATATTATCATACCTCATATATTTTGTTTTCTTCAATTAACTTAATATTTACTGCATGTACACTTTTCATCCTTTAAGATTAAAGACACATGAAATATATATTCCGACATATTTTGTATGATTTTTTCTTTAAACTGATTAAGCCAATCTTGCATATTACAGTCAATAAATATTTACAGTAATTTCCAAGGTTGTTTGTCCAGTTCAAAGCCATATGAGTGGAAAATACTTTGTAGAAAATGGTCTACTTTATGCCGTACATAATAACATGCATATTGAAAAATGCAGCATAAACGGATGCAATGAATGCCACCTTGGCACAGACATAACAATTAGCGACAATTTTGTCATTACAGGATGAAAACAGGACGGACAATAAATGAAAGGGAACATTAGAAAGTGAAGACAAGGGGATGCGCCTTCTGTTTCAAATGGTTTTCTCCAATAAACTTGTGCCTGTTCTAACACTTAGTTTTTCATTATAACGTTTGTTTTCATTTCAAAAGTCTTTTAAAATAGATGGATAGGCATTTCCATCAAGTCAACTGCATGGAAGTATCACTTAATTTTAAAAAGGCAAATTGCCAATGAAATGACATCGGCGAAAAACGATTGAAATCATTCTGTTGAAAAATGTCTTGCCTATGTTATCATACAGCGAGTGTTTATGTCAGACTTCTGTCAGAGATAAATATTTATCTTAGGTAGAATGCATGTACATTAATTCAAGAATACCATTTCTGAAACAGCAATCAGTTGATGTTCAACTGCAATATGATAGCGATTATAACGGTAGACATTCAACTGAACACTCATTGTTATTTAATACATGTATGTGTTTACTATGACAACGGTCATTTAAAAGTAAAATGTTGGGGTTTTTGTGTTCATTTCGTTCAATTCAAAATTTCATTTCATATTTAAATCTATATATATATATATATATATAGATATAGATATAGATATATATATATATATATATCTCAATGCAGCTGAAGCTTAGATCGTTCAAGAAATAATCTACGCAAAGTCAAAACCAAACGTACAAAACATTACTAATGAACGATGTAAACATTGTTTATTATAGCTACTTGAACTAACTTTGACAGTTAATGAACAAAATAATACTTTCAAAAGCAGTTTTTAAGGGTTTGATGAATGATCGAGCATATTTAGAGTAAAATCTTACATTGTAAACAGATCCTTAAGTAGCAACGGTAATCGTTTTTCCCATTTGAACGGAACGGGAAGGGGCTTAGCCCCTCCTACACTTTTTTTTTTTTTAAATATTGACATAATCTTAATCAAAATCAATTGTTCACAGTGGTGGATTCAAGAAGGGAGGAGGCGCCCCCCCCCCCCTCAAAAAAAATTGTCAAAATAAAGTTTAATTATACACCTCTGACAAAAGAGAATGAATAAATATGAGTCTTTATAATCAACTTTTTGGAATTTTAGAGCAAACACAGACCTCTTAAAAAAATAAAGTACTATCAGGTGCCAAGGAGGACCAAGCATCCTCTGCTGACCGGTCATACCCACCGTGTGCTCTTTGTCGTAATCGGGAAGTCCGTAGGCAATTAGGTGATTAATTATGGTCTAACAATTAGCATGAAAAAATTCAGTCAGCATGCGACCCAGTGGAAGATTGTATTTCCTGACAAGGTCGTTGTATCGACCATAGAACTTGCGAAAAGATGACTTTAAACTAGAATGTTGATAGTCCTGTTTTATCAACTTGTTTGTCAGTAGCTTGCCTTAACTTAGAAACTGTTCATACGAAGAGCATGTCCTTGCGTATCGAATTAACAGAGAGACAAAAACACCATATGCATGTGATATTGCTACATAAGTAAGGAAAGTTGACAAAAGAAAAATTGAAGTCATCACGTTTATCATAAAGTTTTGTTGTTAGGTTACCATCAATGTCCATTTCCAGTAAAATATCCAAATATGAAACAGATGATGCAGACTCTGTGGTATCTTTTATTTCAAGTTCACTGGGATATATCGAGTCGACATAAGTATGGAAATAACAGTTGCTAATTGAGAATAGTCGTTGATATACCTGAATGTTGAGTTGAAGGCCACAGCGAGTGATTTGTTTTTTTTTTTTCACGTAAGTTTTTGAAAAAATTCTGCTTTATATGAATACAAAAATAGGTCTGCTAACAATGGGGCACAATTGGTACCCATTGGAATTCCAACAGATTTTGAAAGACCTGATTTCCAAAAACTACAAAGATGTCGTCTAATCAGAAACTCAAGCATATTTTTATTGTCAACTTCAGAGTACTTGTGTGCACAATCCGAATGGCTTTTAGCAAAATAGTTTGGCAAATGACCGATGACAAGGTAAGAAAATTTACGTGATCCATTTTTATTAAAAATGCAGCTATCAATGACGTCGAAAAGGCGGGACTTTAATTCATCGTGGGGGTGGTTGTATAAAGTGTAGTAAAGTCGTCAGTTTTGAATTTGGTAAAATTTTGGGATTTCAGGTTTTCTAAAAGAATTTGGAATTCTTAAGTATCCACATCTGATTTACACCGCTTCTTGATACCGTTGGCACCGCTTCTAAATACTTCTAATCGACAGTGTGGCAAGGTCATAGGAAATACTATTTTACGATTCAATGTTCTACAACAAACTGACAAAAGGGAGAGCTATCGAAAACAGGAAATTATCATAAGTCAGCAAGCAAAATTACTGCAACAGTCAGAAGACTCCAAATTTTCATTTGAAATTTTACAAAGTCGTCCCTACTTATTCCACACTCACTGTCAGAGAATTGCTAACTTTCTGCTAGAGGGACAAAACACTTGGTGGTCTATACAGGGAAAAAGTATTGTATTTCACGATGATTCTTCTCGCCATGAGCAGGCTTTACCAACCTTGCAACACTTAAGATCAGCATCAATGCAAGATACTGCTACTCTTTTAAAGGATGTCAGGCAGAATTGCATCAAATATTTTGAGTTTGGGGAAATCAAACTTCCTATGTTCAAAATAAAGCTTTTTGATGAAAACCCCAAAGAATAGTTAAAATCACAGGAAGTTCATCATCATTTCTCCAAAGGTATTAAATAAAGCGATATTATGTTGAAAAAAGAATTTGATGGTGATATATGGATAAGTATGAAAGAAGTCACATGTCATTTCTCATATTTCAGAACTTCTGCAACAGATCAAGAGAACAGATGCTACACATATTACTGACTTCCAGTTCAAAATGGTAAAAAATATACTAACTTGAAACATCCCACAAAACTTTCACTAAGAAAATATTAAATATGAAACAAAATATGTTTCTTTCCATCTCCTGTAGGTCAACTTGATGTTGATGCTCTTGAAGAAACTGGTGATCAGTTTGAGGTAGGCGAAGATATCCACAGGGCGGTCGTTGGTTCATTAGACGAACATGGTGAAATCGGCAGCTCCTTTGAACTGAATACAGCCCATCATCAGCTTCATTGTATACCTATAAAATAATCCGTTAGAGAGTTTCAACACATGAAATACAGCTAATGTATAATTTGAAAACTAGAATTTGAGATAATTGTTTAACAGGATATCATATAATTACAGCCTTGACAGAAAAATCCCAAAACAACCCCAAATAGGCCAGTAATTCGTAAAAAAAATTATCTAAAAATATTTTTAAAAATGCATCAAATTAATTATCAGCTAATCTTTCTCTTCTGGCTGTACATGATAATCTTGATACAGGAAAAAGAAATATTACCATATTTATGTTAGTTGGTGAAGTTAGGACTATATATATATATATATATATATATATATATATATATATATATATATATATATATATAAATTTTGACTTACATGGTTTTTCAAATGCAAAATCCATGTCCAATAAAATTGAAAACCTTCTCCCAGGTGACTCAATCGTTGGAGAGTATTTCAAATACAGAAGACTACTCAAGGGAAGACGTCATGACAAGATTCTGAAGGAATCATATGAAGTCGCTCTGGGAAAGCTCCTTACATCGGTCTGCAAGTTCCATGATAATTTTAAAAAATCTAATGGCGATAAACACCATATGAAGGCTGCCGAAGATCTTCTAAAACACTGGTGATATACGTTTTTTACTCTGCAAAAAAAGACCAGAATGCATTCAAGTGACTGTTTGCCTTTTGCAATTCCAGATAAAGTATATTTTTTTTGCAAATTTAATACTGAGATGTTTAGTTACTAACATTTATGTATACATGGATAGACAATAATGTAATAATTCAAATTATTGAAATATAAGCTTTTGTTACAATTTATTTCAATAATACATGTATGTTTGAATATTTCTTTCAATGCAAACAGCAATCCATGTATTCAAGTAATGAAGAACAACAAATCCTGCAAACTTTTTTACATTGTTCATGTCTAAACAAGAGTATGTTAAAATTTCAAACATCTGCAATAAAACGTTGCTGAGAAACCTTTGATGAAACTTTGTTTGAACATTTAGGCTTAGAATGAATACAATCGTCATTTAAATGCAAGTTGATGTCCGATTTGTACAAAAATAAATTTCACCATATGTCATGCCTAAACAAAGAGTGTGTTAACATTTCAAGCACCTGCGATGACTAGTTGCTGACAGAAAATGTGACAAAATGTTTTGTTACGGACAGACAGACACACAAAGGTCAAACAGTATATCCCCTCTTCTTCGGCCGCAAACCATTAAAGCACATGCATCTTTAGAATGACATTTTGAATCGTTCAAAGCTAACATTCGAGCTCTTCATTATGTTCAGCTTGTCATGTTGTGACACAGGGAGATATGTTTTAATATTTACATCTACGGAGTATGATTCATTCTATTTCTTACGGAAATTTATTGCTAATTCAAGGCTCTATAGAAATTGAGAGGACTGGTATCTACACGCCCCGCTTATTGATGGAAACCTACAGCGACCTAAGGAAAATCACGGACTGCACGAAATAATCATGTTGATATCAGACTCAATTTCCCAAAGGTTATGATTTGGCTGTTTCTTTTAGCTAACGTACTGATGAAAATTAACAGTAATATTAATTAGTTAATTTAACTAAATATTTACAAAAAAAATATTAATTTTTAAAAGAAAGATGTAAATTTTAACAATAAAATGCTATGTTTTATGATTCATGCGGTTTATGAAGGTAGCGATGTCGCCACCTTCATAATACAGTATTTTCTAGGTATAATTCACATTTGCAAACAAGGCAAGAAGGCAAAAAAAAAAATGTAAATATAAGCATTGAATCCTTATTTTTTGAAAGATATACTAGTCTTATAACTGCAACGGTGTGTGCATACAAATTCAGTAACGCGCATTCAATGCTTAAATATTTATATTTCACATATTTTTGCATGCAAAGTGTGCTAAGGAAGCTACTCCAGATATAACACTATAACACAAACAAGGTACTAAACAATTAAAATGATGAGTTTTATTATGCCGTGACAAACGAACGCTGTAAAATGCAACGTGACAAGCGAAAATCAAAATGTACGCATGTGGTTGTTACAGTGGCCCTTCCGTTTATATGAACTTACCCTTAGAATAAAATAGGAATTTTGAAGTATAAATCACATTTGCTGATAAGGCAAGAAGTTAAAAAAATGTAAATATAAGCATTATAATAATTACATCATTAATGCTTGAAAGATATAGTTTCATAATTGCAGGGGTGTGTGCATGCAAATTTGCATAACGCGCTAACATGCGTTACGCAAATTGTATGCACGTACCATTGCAGTTATGAGACTATATCTATCAAAAAATAATGATTCAATGCTTAAATGTTTACTTTGCAAATATGCTTACCTTATATGAACCTATAGAATAGCGAAAAAGTTTAATCATCTATGAACTTTTTAATGACGTCACAATGTCTACCGCATGGCGGCACAAACTTTGCATTATTGTACACAACAAAACGTGGTTATTTTAATAATTCTGAACCGTTTGCTTTTTACAAACGATAATTTAAATAATAAACAGCCATGTTAAAAAGTTCAATGGGAAATGAGCTTGGTTGGTACGTGATCAAATCTCTTTGGGTTATGTTTGGGAATGGTATACATATGTAGGAATGCAAAGTTAACTAAAAAAATAGTTAACTATCTGATATAGCATCTGTTAAATGAACAAGTAAGATAAGTAAGATACAATTCGTCAACACAAAAAATGTGTCAGTATGATATCTGATGAGGCGTCAGTAAACAAATTTAAACTGTACATTTTGCATCTTCGCTAGCCAAGGGCCTCTGCTCCGCTCCCCATAAACCCTTGTTCACTTAGATCTCATTACGAAAACTTAATGATGCAGTGGTGCTATATAGCGAACAATTGGAGTTGCACCCCTTGCAAATTTACATTTTTTATCGAATGAAAAAATGGGTTATATTCATGGGCATAAATACGACTTGAAAACATGTTGACTGGCGAGTATTTGAACAGAATTTACGATACGTTCAAATACTGGGAATTAAGATAAAATTCTTATTCATAGTGTTTGTAGGGACCCCTACCGGGAGTGAAAAGGCGCTGATATAAGAAAGCTGTCATACCATAAAAGCAGGTATCCTGGGACACAAGATATTAAATAAAATGCAGTTCACTGAACCTTTTAAAGCAATAACCATGCATAAGCGATCTAGTTAGGCCGTCGTCGGGGAGGCACTGTACTCAAGCAATTGTGTAACAACTTGTTGAAAGCACCGACTGTTTTACCAAATATCACATGTGTGTTTCTTTTAAAGTTTATTTACAATTGCCTGTTTTAAATGCTGCGATTAGATCAGCTACTCACAGCTGCAGACAATCATAAGATGGACCTTGTCACCGAGTGTTCGTAATGAGATCTGCCAAGGGTTTATGGGGAGCGAAGTGGACGACAAACACATAGCTAGCAAAGATGTACATTTTGTTACAACCAAACAAATGTTTCAATTCTTTATTACTCATATTTTTGTCTTTATAAACAGCTTTTTCATATTTGTGCATATAATGTATTCATGTTTTTAAAATAAGGGGCCTGGTTTTTTTTTTTTTGGGGGGGGGGGGGTGTTTTTTTGTTTTTTTTGGTAGGGGTAGGGAATTTAGAAAGTACAGTTTCAAAAGGTTTTTTTTGAAGGCTATTGATGACAAGAACATGAATAAATAAAAACATAACAGTTTTAATTGTGTACCACATTAAAGTGTTTTAAACAACAATTTCAATACTTACTGAGTATACAATAACATGTATGTACTGTTTTATAAAGATGTATGCCCAAAAAGGTTCTGATTTGGAAAAATAAATTAATCGTATGACTGTTTTCTTTATAAAATCTTCATTATACACAATCATTAAAACATACGAATGTCCATTTATCATTACCCAATCTCCTCTGACGATTTTTGGCTTCAAACAAACTTCACATGTCACGATAAGCCAATAAGGACAAACACATGCTGTACTGACCAAAAGATCACAATTAATAGCTGATATCGCGTGAGAAAAAAAAAACCCAAGAAACTGGCATACGTTGTTTTACATAAACATTCATTAGTTTGTCATAAATAGTTCTTGCTGCGTGACAAATGTAAGCTTTGGCTCGATAGTTCGGATTAGAACCCCGTGTCCTGGACAGTCTGCATATGTTGACTTATTTTTTTTATCTTTTTTATCACACCCACCGTAAAAATAATAAGTCACGCTTTTATTTCAACCCTATGATATAAAAAGATACACAATAAACCTACCCTGCACACTATTTTCCTCTTTGTCTCAATATCATTTGTAATTTTTGAGAAATGCGCACCTCCGTCGTCTCAGCTATTTAACTTCTGTTCACCATGGCCGATCAAGCGTCAGAGAGATTGCGAGTGATTAGCAAACGACACATTTTATACGTAAATATTAACATAATTTTAAACATATGCTAGTATTTCGATGAAATTCAAAGGAAAATAAAAACTTATGTTCGATATCCCTTTTTTATCAATTCAATTTTTTTTTTTTTTTTATATAAAATCGTTTTTTTTTTTATCAAAAACGTGCATAAATGGCGGAGCTAACGTCAAAATGATCATGGGGTATTAAGCATCGCCTTCCTCTTGCCTTAACCGTGCTGCGTTGGCAGGAGACGGATAAGTTGAAAACCTAATGCACATTATATGGTAACTTTTCTTTCATGGTGTAAAATATTTTGAAAATTTGTAAAACAAAAGCGATTTTAACAGGCAAGCAATTGCCCTTCATATATAACATTCAAATGCTTTTAAATTCCTCAAGTTTGGTGCAACACTATGAATATCTGCTACAGCTAATGTGTTTAAAATAATGAGAATGTTCATTCACTTAGTCTGCATAGAGTCGTAGGTTAAGGAGTTGATCCTCTCGTCGCCAATTCAAATCCATGCGGTTGAGAAAAAAATCACACACTGTTCAATGGGCATAGTACCGAGTATGGGTATAAATTTTCAGCCCTCAACCGCAAGTTAATGAACAATTCTTCAACAACCAAACTAACTAAACTTCCCACCCCGAGTGGCATCGCTTCTTATTGAGTTTACACAATGTCTAACTCCCAGGAGTACTTTTAAAAATTTGATTTTTTGGGGGCAGGCCTGTCCTGATCGATTTCTCGGTCAAAATTCATGCAGAAATAGACCGTTTTACTGCAATTATTGCTGATATTGTAGCCAACTTTGAAGGTTAATTAAAGAAATACAAGCGCACTATGCTAGGTTCTAAAGGAAAATTTGAACATTTTATAAATATGTACAATAGAAAATATCAAATGGACCTTGATTTTTAAAAGTGATTTTCAGGAAATCGATTTCCCCTATAGGTCAAGTCTTTTATATATATATATATATATATATATATATATATATATATATATATATATATATATATATATATATATACAATTGATACTTTTCAGTGTTTTGCTTGTAAACTAGCCCCCCCCCACCCCCACCACCACACACACACACACCTTTGAAAAATCAAGACAAATAGCTTGCATGCCAATCTTCAGTAGAGGAAATAAAAATAATTAATGTGCTAAGCTATCTATTTTTTATATATTTTTATTTATTGGTAATTTTGATATATTGAGGGGTTATAAAACACCACGTGCATTTGTTTCATAACCATGTACCCGGACTTGAGAGGGTGGAAGATATAAAACAGCACGTGATTTTGTTTTGTTTTCATAACTGTAATCCCCTCTTAAAACGTGAAAAATAAGGGAATCTGCAGAAATTAGCAAGTAAACACCCATATGAAAAGAAAACAAAACACTGAATATTTATCTGTTTAAAAAATATGAGACTCGATTGAAAAGTATATTTGAATTACATACACATGAATTAATTAACAAACAGAATGCATTTAGACCTTGATATACATTAACCTAACAACTTTGCATGGCGCTCGATGAATGCCTGAGTAACTATATGCATGTGTATCTAGATGACAGCGCTGAAGAGGGCTAATCTAAATAAAACCCAGAGACAATAACGTGGTCGCTAGTTACTTTAAAGCGCCTTGAATCAAAGTCAAATCATACAGGTGCGCGAAAAAGTCAATGCCGTTCCATTGGACAGAGGGCAAACCCGCTGGTACGTATAAATCTATAATATAATAATATGATGATATGAATGATAACAATTGATAATAAAACAATTTTCATATGTTAGTGATATCAGACATTTGAATGGCAATTAAAAACTGTGAACGACCAATTTGCATTAATGGCTTAAGGAGCATTCCATTTGATTAATTGTCACCGCGCAGCAGACGAATTGTTAATTAGTGGCTTTTTTAATTGAACGCAATTTTTTTTTTCAAATATTCACTAATTATTATCTTTCTTTTTTTTCTCCTTCTCAAAAGTTAAACAGGAAATATGGGTTTTTGATTTTATTTTACTCTCAAGTTTTATTTTTTTTAAATACTTTATTTCAAGTCACTGTTGCATTAGGAATGTTTTAATGTGTATCCCTATTTTATTTACCTTCTAATGCAAACTCCACATAGCGTAAAACTAGCACACGCGTTTGTAAAAAAAAAAAAAAAAAAAACCGTTGTAAATCATGCTTCTAAATTGTCCGTAAAAAATGAAAACAAATATTCTTAATATTATGAAATTTCATACACTGTACATTATGCTTTCTTCAATTAACTTTATATTTGTTGCATGTGCTTTTTGTTTCGTTCTTTAAGATTACAGATATATGAAATATATATACCGACAGAGATTTTGTATGATTTACTCTCAACTTCAAAAATTTTTAAAGATATTCTTGTCAGTAAATATTTACAGTAATTGTCATGGTTGTTTGTCCAGTTCAAGGCCAGATAAGTAGGAAATACTTTGTAGAAAATGGTCTACTTTATGACGTACATGATAACATGTATATTAAAAAATGCAGCATAAACAGATGGAATGGTTGCCCCCTTGGCACAGGCATAATCATCTGACACAGCATTACATGTATACTTCAAACATTTTCCCGAACTCTTTTTAAAAGATATATTTTGTTTATGTTGCACTTACATGTAGGTACAGTGTAAACATCAAGATGGATTCAATAAGCGACCTTTTAGAAGACATCGTGAAGGAATGCGGCGGGTTGGGAAAGTTTCAGGCCATTCTATTGGTCATCATGTTCGGGACAAAGGTCACCGTGACGTGGAGCATGCTAATGATGACGTTCGGAGGCGCTACTCCTGATTGGTGGTGCAACATGCATAATGTGACGTCATCATCTGGTCAAAACAAAATGGCAAATTTTTCTACGGTGCAGTTGCTGAAGCAGTGCATGCCACCTGCAAACGTTTCCGGTTCCTGTGACTCCCACAGCTATTCCTCAGACATGAATACTCTTGTCAGTGAGGTAAAAAAAAAAATTATAAATAAAGACGGTAATTTTTAATGCAACAGTCTGTTAACTATTTGCCGCACAAATAAGTATGATTTTAACAATTTGACAACTCCCGCGAACTATTCAAATTTGCATTTTCAGACATTTTTAGATTAAAGGTCTCTGAAATGTAAAGAAAGGTGACAGAATTGCAAAGATATATATATAGAATCTCTCATGATTTGCGATGGTATATGATTTTTATTCAACGACTTGTGTGTTTTCTATCCCCGAGCCTTGTGAACCGCACAACACATATACTATAAAATTTATGATTGTGAACCGCACAACACATATACCATAAGATTTATAATTGTGAACCGCACAACACATATACTACAAGACGTCAACAATTTACGCACGGAAAAAAGTTCCTTAAAGATTAACAAACAAACAGTTCATTTTCGAGCATATTTTCATCAATTCATGAAAGAAAAAATTAAAACAGGATTTAATGCTTCACATTTACAACTCTACACTTTTCAACTGAATTTTTCATTCTACGTCAATCATCCGCCTGAAGCTACGTAATGTTTTATTATGACATCATGTGGCGTAAGAACACACAGTGGAATATCAAATATTTATTACATGAGAGATATCCACCGCATATTGAGATAAACATGTGATAAATCATTCACTCACCTTTCAGATGACTAAACGGCATCGTTTCATATTCTAAGTCTGATTGCAAAGTTGTGTCGCATATGAGTTTTTATTACTTACAGTTTGAACTTATCTGCGACAGAGACTGGATTTCTTCCACCATCACCACCATACAAATGGCGGGCCTGTTAGTCAGCTCCCCGGTCGCAGGACAAATGGCGGACTCCCTGGGCCGGAAACCAGCTTTCTTCTTGTCCCTTCTGGTCCTGACCGTGTGCAATCTGATTGCAGCTTTCTCCGTTTCCTGGGAGATGTTTGCCGCTTGTAGATTTCTGATCGGGTTCGGATGCGGGATGTATCTTACAACGTTCTATTCCTTTATGCAAGAATTTGTTCCCACAAGATGGCGCTCTATGACCGCGGCAGTTCCGGGATGGGCCATTTTTGCGGCGCTTTATGGTTTCTTTTCATGGTGGTTTCATGATTGGATATACCTTCACTATGCCACTGCTATCGTTACTGCGCCATTTCTTTTAGGAATATTGTATGTATTTCCGTTAAGTTGATGTTTACATAATGAATAAAAATGCTAGAAACAATGGACAACAGTTGCTACAATACAATCGCATTTTGGCAAACTACATAATAATAACCACCTTTGATATATTATAAAAAAATAACAGAATAATAAGTTCATTTTTATCTTTTAGTATTTTGCCAGAGAGTTTCCGGTGGCTGGTTTCCAACAACAAGGTGGCGAATGCAGAGAAAGTTATTAAACATATAGCCAAGATAAACGGCCGAGAGACTCCGAAAGCTTGTATAGATAGACTGAACAACATTGTAAAAACTGAAGATCTGACAACACAAGTGAAAACGCATACTCTGATAGATGTACTAAAAAACAGAGAACTTCTGAAGAAATCATTCTTCCTTTGGTCTAGTTGGTATGAACCCTTTTTTAAAAAAACCGATCTGAATATGCCCTAAATCAGTTTGATAATATTAAGAGTGTGCCTACTTATTAAGAGGAGGAAAGCATTGCCACGCACGCTCATCATCAAACGAATTCATAATGTGTTATTGCATAATTAAATGTGGCTGCGCTTTTTTCCCCCCTATAACATAAAATATGTATATGGCATCATTAAGTAGGCAGATTATTTTTTTTAAGTCAATTAAAAAAAAAATGGCCATTTATTTACCTAATAGATAACAACGATTTTTTGCCGAATAAAGATGGGCAAACGTTCTTATCTCCAATTTTAATATGACAATTAAATTGGCTTATTTATAACTGGACAGGTTGGCTTGCGGTTATGCCTACTACGCCATTTCATTTGGGGTGGAGCAACTCTCGGGCAGCCTCTATCTGAACATGTTTCTCTTGAGTATCGTAGAAATCCCGGCCACTTTGCTCACATGGTGGATGAACAACTGGTATATATATATATATATATATATATTTTTTTTTTTTTTAACCACGCATTCAACCTCTCTGTGTATATACATAAAGTTTGGAAGCATCATCCAACGTGTTCGATGGTTTTAAAAAGCCGTGATTTACATTTTGTATGGGACTTCAGACTAATAAATGATACATACATGTACCTTCTTTGACGTAAATTATGATTTTTAAAGGGTTTGGGGGTAGCTATAGGGTAAACAATTTTTTTTAAAATTTTTTCATGAAATACATTACTGTGACTGTCAGCATGAACTTAATCTAAAAATTCATTGATTATCAAATCATATGCATAGTTGATTTTTAAAAAAACTTTTCTCTTTCGCGGTGTCGAATATTACTGCCATAAATATGATTTTTGCAATTTCTTAAAAGCATTGGCCGACGATGGACGTGTTTCCTGTTTTTCGTCGTCGCTACAGTGGGCGGGGCTGTGGTAGGAACAGTTCAAGTCATGGGTAAGTTTATATAACAAAATATTTCATTGGTCAATTAACATATTTATGACAAGTAAGTTTTGTAACAATGCAGATCATTCGTTAATGACTTCTTATCTTAAAAAAATACCCAACCGAAGAATAGGATTTTCTCCCATTATCGACTTCTTTTTGGGTAGATCTTCCTGAAGCAGCCCAGATAATCAACTTCGCAGCACTGATTTCAAAAATGGGCGTGTCAGCGGGATGGGCGGCGCTCATCACGTTCACGACAGAGAGCTACCCCACAGTCGTGAGGTAGGTGTGCAGGCGCGGATCTAGGGTGGTAGGTGTGCAGGCGCGGATCTAGGGTCTGTAAACCGGATTTATGGTGGAGGGGATGGGTTTTAATACTTAAGAAAATATGGACTAATTATATTCACATCGTAAGATAACTAAAAAAGGTCCCGTCCCTTCCCACCGCTAAAAAAGTCCTCTCTTGGATTATAATTTTCCCACACACACACAAAAAAAAATTATAATAGTATTAATCAATAAACTCTCAATAAAGCCATCTGACAATGTGCTCTGTATTTTTAATTTCTGCGACGAAATATATAAGGAATATTTAAGTTCCTGCGATGACAAGGAAATAAGATCTATTGTAAACATGCATATAATTATAATTATATATATATATATATATATATATATATATATATATATATATATATATATATATATATATATATATATATATGAATAAAAGCTGTGTACTTAATTATATGTTATCTTAGCAACCATTGATTGACACCCACCATGCAATATTTTTTGTATTGCTCGTTTGAAAAATACAAGTATATCCATGAATCTGTTAAGCTTGTGTGTTTTAAACAAGGCTACCATTCATATATTGTTGATCCTTAAAGATGCACATGTCTGTTAAACCACTGAGCGCCATTTAAATTATTTACTTCACCGTGAAGTATGGAACAAAACAAATGAAATAAAGAAAAAAAATTAAGTGATTTTCAAATTCCTAATTTTCTAATTTTATTTTATCAACATTAGAAATATTGGCTATGGCTGGGCGAACTCATCAGCGAGAATTGGAGCGATGATAGCACCCCAGATTGTCAACGTGGTGAGTACGTTAATACATTGGTCATTGCATGTAGCTTTAAGAATTCAAAATTCAGTCCAGGTATTTTGTGATTTTTTTTTTGTGTGTGCAATATAAACGTTCCTGTCTATACTTTTTCTGTAAGCATGTCACACGGAATTAAGACTTACTAAGTATATTATCATGCGCGGATCAAAAATTCCAGGGTGGGGTGGGGTATTTAAGTTTGCAAAGAGGGGAGAGTCCAAGGCATATTTCTGGAAATTTTATTAAGTAAATTTAAGAAATTTGATTTTTTCAGGGGGCCGGTTCGGACCACATCCCCACCCCTGACCCCCTCCCCCTCCCCTCTCTAGATCCCCGCATGATTACCATGGGAAAATATTGAAACTCTAAACCCAAGTACAATCTTGACTCTCGCATACTTCAAGCGAGATTGGACTTGGGTGGTCGGAGATACAAACAAAAAGAACACAGGAGAATAAGATGATGCATACGCCCAATTTCAAATTAAAAATATTTTCATTGAAATGTACTGCTTATAGGGACATGGTCACAATTTTCGTCAAATTTCATTATTCTATTTTTAGTGTTTATAATGCTTTCAAAATGCACTTTTAATGATAACCCAAAATTTGAGAGTCAATCGTAAAGTAATAAGCAAGATACAGAGCTCACACTTCTTTGTCATGTAAACAAGGCGCATGTCCTGTTTTTGTTTACATTGTTTCAATACACCAGAAAAAGATATTTTTCAAGCTGATTTCTAACGTTCTAATTCGTTTTTAGCATGAATAAATAGTTCCTATCGATTATCACATTCATTTTTGGTCTAAAACTGGAATTGTTACTTCAACATTTAACAAAGCTTTGTTTACATGATAAAGAATTGTGAACTCTGTATTTCGCTTATAACACAAAGACTGACACTCTTAAATATGCATTGTAAACATTAAAAAACGGAAAAATATTTTTTTTTTTACCAAAATCGTGCCCCTTTAAAGTGCATTATATAATTATAAGATGATGAAATAGCAAAATTCCAAACTATTGTCAGTTTGATTAGTTGATCAAATATGGAGAAAAAGATAAAAAGATTTGAAAGTTTTTGTGATATAGAACCATAGGCTTTTAAAACTTCGATCTTTTTAAACATTAAATGTTTCTCTAACCACTGAAACGTTTTAAGTCACAAGTTGTATTTATCAATACAATAATATACATTCAAATTTTTTTTAATGCTTGCTAATACAGTAGTTAATTAGGTCAATACATTTCTAGTACGGAACTTATTAAAGCGCAAGGCTAGCAATATGTTGCTGAAAACAGATTTTTGAAAGAAAAGGTATAATATTACATTTAATTTTTTTTTATTTCCTACCCGTCCGTCTTAAGGCATTTTCCGCCTAAAGTGTGAAATGTTTATTCCCTAATCTATGTACAGTACAACAAAGTTTTCCGAATATTTTTTTTTCAAAGTGCGATGAATTTGCACTAGAAATAGAATGCAATAGAAATTAGATTCTATTTTCATTTATGATGTTTATAATTTCTTTTTTGCAGAGCAAACACACCCCGGGGGTGATGTACTACATCTGTAGCGGGTGCATGCTGGTATCCGCCGTCTTTTCTCTCCTACTTCCAGAGACCAAGGGGAGGGCACTCGAAAATATGATAGCGAAGAAAAGGGGCACAGAGAGTGGCAATGTTGGAAAGAACAATGACCCAGGCAAAAAATACGAAGTTTATGATCTAGAAAAGTACTAAAAATCCGTAATTCAAATGGAGGTTTTGAACTGTGGTTTAATATAAACATGTACATGTATGAGTTATTACGAAAAAATATGAATTACATCCCTTTTGGATGTTCTTAACAAATATAGTTTTCATCTGTGATAAGATTATTTATATTCATATATAAATTTAAAAACATGTGTCTCCTTTTTCTTAGAAAAAAATCGATCTATTACTCATATTTTGTTGTTAAAATTGATTGGAAGATTGAAAATGAGATGTACAGTGTAAATATAAACAGTAACATGTTTTCTATAGTGTCTTATATGTGCGCTGCTATGAATGTAGATGTAGCAATCATTGAAAAATAAATATTTACCGGTTGACGGGATAACGCGGGTCATGTATTTTTTCTGCATTGCTCATTACCATCATACAAGTGTGAATCACCAAAGAAATATTAAGTATTTTATACATGCTTAGTTATCGTGTAAAGATTTAAATTGTTCGATGAATCTTGCCATCCATATCAAGACTTCTAGATCTTTTGAGATCTGCTATTACAAATGGTCGAGAATACCCTTCACACAATAAAACCAATGTTTTTGAAAATGAGAAACGAGTGTTCTTTTATTAAACAGATGAACTATGTTTATTAAAACGGCCGTTACACCCCCTTCCCATCTCTCTGAAATAACTACACATTGACTTTTACTTACTAACAACCAGCAACTTTTTAACAAGCAAAATATTTGCAAATCAAATATCAGCAACCCTAAAGTCAAACAGAAAGTAGATAATTGCAATTGTTTTAAATATGTATTAATAATATCTTAATGTTTAATCAAATGCAAAACATGTTTGTAAAAGAACAAAGTACAAAAGATGTGTTTTAATGTCTTAGTGGAAACTTCTATTTTCTATAAATCTCTGAATTAGGTCATAGCCTCGCTCTGGTTGATCGTAAGGAAGAATATGTCCTGCATTTCTTACGATGACCTATAAAAAAATTAAGATTAAGTTTATAAATTATATTTTAGGAGAATATATTGATTAATATATACGCATATCTGTACGTCATTTCTCTTTTAATAAAGCACTTTTTGAAGTTTTGAACAAGCCATGTCTAAGTCTAGGAGCACTAATACGCTTTTAGAGAGAGAGAGAGAGAGAGAATCCATATTTAGCAGTTTAGCAGTGTACTGTATGAGAGAGAGAGAGAGAGAGAGAGAGAGAGAGAGAGAGAGAGAAAGAGAGAGAGAGAGAGATTTTCAGTTAGACCTGGTAGAAGTTCTTGACGATCCTGACATAGCCGGCCACCTCCTTGTCACTGGGGTTGACCCTCCAAATCAGACGGTCCGTGGTCCTGTACAGGTCTTTGCCTGACCAATCAATCGACAGCAGGAAGAACTCCGTCATAGGGACGGGGATAATGATGTCTAGTTGACCGTTATAAAACATCACCTGGTAGAAAAGTAAAATCAAAGTACTGATATGACTGGTAAAGGATCGAAGTAGAACTTACCACTTCTCAATGCAAATAAATAATCAAAGGACCAATGCTATTTAAAGAACTCTTTAAAATTTATATGGATGAGAATAATGATATTTAGCTATCGGTTAATAATAAAACATCATTTAGTTACAGTAACGTGTAAATATATTTTTAGATCAAAGTACTGAAGTGACTGAATGGTAACCGATTGTTATAGATGAATAATCCAAGTAATACAAATACATGTAACACAGATATGTGTAGCTGAACATTATAAAACACCACCTAGTGAACATGGTCAAGGATCAGAATAAATAAATCATCAAAGTACTGATCATACAAAATGTAACGTGCACTTCATAATACAGTCAAAGTACTGACAACAAAAATATATCATAAAAGTACTGAAAGTACAAATTGATAATATTAATACTGTTAGTGCAGACATAAAAAACATCTCATTGCAGTACTGTTAAAACAAAAAGACCACATAAACAAGAATTTTATAAGTACTTATAGTATTTATTAATATTTATAGTACATGTACTGAAAATCCAGATATATACCTGTAATGAAAGCATTGATCATAAATCACAGTAAAATCTATTTCTTGTCCAGCAATTCGAATACTGAAAATCAACTACGTGTATCATTTCCTTGCAGGACAGAAAGCTTGACATACAGACAAATGCAGAGACATACACTGTACAGACAAACAAACTGACAAATGGAAATACAGATAGAGAGACAGATAGACAGATGTAGATAGATAGACAGAAAGACACACACAGACAGAAAGTTACCTTGTAGTTTTCCATGAGAGTAGCTATCCAGGGTTTGACGGTGTCCATGATGTCGTTAATCAGGTGAATCTCTACCTGTGTCCCACTGTTGTAGGTCAGGTTACCTACATGTATGGCCGCTCTCACCTCGGGCTTGGCCAGGTAGTTGCCGTAGTAACCAAATGATTCTGGCTCCTGTTAAAATAATCGGGAGAAATATTATTAAAACTAGGCTCTGAGCATTGAAATTTGAGCTCTGTCTACTAAATTAGTAGTCTGTCTACTAAATCAGTAGCACAAGATCATTTTATGATAAATAGTAGAATTAGACATCATATTTCTTAAATTATTCATTAAATAAACCATTGAGAATTTAAAGATTATGCAAAATGGAAATTATCAAACTAATGGTTTCATTAGCCTACTATGCCTGTTTTTAGTTAAATATGATGGGAATGGGGTAAAAAATGTAGTAAAAAGGATCATGTTTTTCATCAAATCTTCTGTAATTCATTTTTGTAAATGAGGCAAGATTCATGAAATGAAAGTTATGTCAATCTATCAATGTTAGGCCTAAAAATAAAATTGGGTTCTATAGACAGATTGGATTTCTTCAATATTTTACATAATTGTTTGATCGGAATTGCCTCCTGCCTCATTGAAATACCCCTTCCCCCACTCGCTGATAAAATTTTATAAGCGAAAAATAAAGAATTTTTTTTTTTATATGGAGATTTTTATTTTTTACCAATTTTCAATTAATACATGAAAAAGAGAAAGAAGGAAATACATGCAAAATGTGATGTGAAATGGAAATGGTTCAAGTACGTAATTTGAAACAAAATCATTTTTAAGACAGGAAATATGTTGGTCAAAAAGGTATCAATTACAAGTGCTATTCTGTAAAATCATAAGTATAGGTTTCCAAATGAATTGTCTTAGGAAAGTTAGTTTAAGGTGTTCTGATGGGATTAAGGGATTATTGTCAAATACCTCTGTGAGAAGAAAGTTGTAGTAGTTATGTATGTTTGTCACATTGTAAAAGAAGGGCGCATTGGGGGACAGGTCACCATTCAAAAGTGTGTCAAAAATCTAAAAAAAGAAAAAAAAGAAATTAGGTCATGCAGCTACAATATATGCTTACCTGTGTAATTAAGAAATTGTAATAGTCTTCCAGTTTCGAAGCATTGTAGAAAAAGGAGTCGGATCCATCCATAATTACTTTACCTATAATCTAACGGCAGGAAAGAGCATTAATTATTCTGTCAAGGTTATTTTATTAATCGTTTCAATGGGAAAGAACTCATTTCTCAATATTTTATTTGAAAAAAATAAGATTATATGTCTCTTTTTTCTTAGATTTTGCAACTGAAATGAAAATAAAATTAATGCTTGCAGCATCATATTAAAAAAACATTTAAGAATGAGAAACTAAAGATGAATTTTATTTTGCCTCAATAATCGTTGTCTTTCACTCAAATTCTAAAAGCCTCTCAAAGATATGCACGTTATTGTCTTATATCACCATTGTTTTAGTGTATATATATATATATACTGTCTGATAAAAAATACTTACATCGAATGCGGCTTTAAAGTTCTTGCCTCTGATGAACACAGTGGCTTTGTCTGTCATGTCCTGGAAGAATGCTCTCTGTTTCTCGTCTAGTAATCCAAGGCTGTACATGAAAGTGGCATACTGTCCCATCATCTACACAATATATAAGTAATCGATCATCTTTAGTAAAATTTACCCAATTAAGAGGGAGCCAAGTGACCGATCCCCTTCTTAATTGCGTAAATTTTACTTAATATGATCTAACTTACTTAGAACATAACCCATAAATGTAGACTGGGGCGGATCAGAAACCTTTGACTTGGGAAGATGTAATGAAAAGTGCATTTGAAAAAAAAAAAGAAATGGAGGGATCGAAAGAAAGGAAGATAATCAAGGATATGCAGAGAAAAGAAAATAAAGAAAGAGCAAATTATAGAACACAAGATAGAGAGAGACAGGGAAGGAGAATGAGATAAGAAGGAAAGAGTGGAGTGGTTAGGTGTATGAGACATATCTAGTGTAAGAAGTGATGTCATATTCACAACAACAAAGCAGTTGTACAGTACTTTCGGGAATATAGGTCAATGCTGTATATAGGTCACACTAGCCGATTTTGGTGGAAAAATAAAATAGAGTTTATATAGGTCGACTTCAGTATATAGGCCGAAAATATCGTGATGTAAACAGCTAATTGAGAATTTATAGCATTTTATTTGAAAAAAATTAATGTATTCCCCCTTCCCCCCAAAAAACTTATCTAGGTCGAAGCACAATACAGGTCGAGGACCAGGTGTCGGGGGAAAAAAGTATCTAGTACCTATATTCCTGAAAATACGGTATATGAGATTATCAAAGTGTCTACATTTACACAGCACTCACAGACTCGGGGTCACACAGACCATCCCCTATAGCCAGCCCCTTCAGGTTGATCTTGGTCTTGGCTGATGGGTTCTCCATGTGTATCTTGTAGGAGATGGCCGGGACATACTTCCCAGCATAGGACTATGAATGAAAACCAAAAACAAGATAGTAAAAAATACAAATATGGTAGAACTTGTATACTGAGTCATTCACTTTCTTGTAGGAGTGATTGTAAACAGAGATATGATTGAACTTAGTTTAAGGATCATTCACTTTTTAATAGGGTTGATAACTCCTGATAGGTAAAAAAGGCATGGCTTCAATCTGAACATTTTGTAACTTTATTTTTTTTTTTTATTTCTACTGTTTTGGCTGCTTAAATAGGGTTGCCATGCCCCTTTAATAGAAATTAAGCTTTTACAAAACTATAAATAAGTGATAAGTTGTATGAGGTCTTGCCAATCAAAGTACTAAGTATCATGTGCATTCCATTTATGATACAAATTTCTTTTGGACATTAAAATTCATTAATGTTATAGAAATGCATAAACAAATTAATATGTGATAAATTGATAAAAACTAAAAGCCTGAGCTTACCTCCCCTGTGGCATAAAAGTCATTTTTCTGATATTTATAGAAAACTTGGAAAAACTGAGTCAGACAGCTGTCAAAAAGAAAAAAAAAAGATAACAAAAACATGTCAGTTATCATAAAAAATATCTAAAATTTCAATTAGAACTTCCACCCGATCCTGTTTTACAATTGCCGGGAGATCATGGGAGCTCCAGTTTTAATTGGATTGTTCAACATCCAATGATACACACAATTACTCAAATGATGAACCACATTTCAATACATTAACATTCAAGGGGATAGAGCATACTGTAAACATACTTTATTTAGCGTGTACGATATTTGGCGGAAAATGATTTTTCAACAAGTTAGCGTGGATTTGATTTTGTGCATGTCAGAATGTACCTATTCATCTACTTATATATTTTACACTTGGCGATGTACTTGATTTAGTGGACGTCGTTTTCCGCCAAAAACACTAAATAGAATACCTGTACACAGCCAAATGTAATGCGTTTACAGTAATTCAAATGTTACAATGTTGAAAGAAAATAAAGGTTTCATTTTTTAGCTAAGAGATATAAATTTCAAAAGATACCTGACAAAGTATCATCATTTAAGCAAAAATGATTTTTTTTTAAAGTTATATTACTTAGTCAAAAGGAAGAGTATGATTTTTGTTTTGAGAGAGAAAATGAAAGAAAATATTTCACCTGTACAGATCCCTTGCTACATCTTGTTCATTTTTGGCATAACCCTCATCTTTATCTGTAAAACTGAACCCTGTTCCAACCTGGGAGGAAAAATTGTCAATTAGAAAATAAGTATGAACGGACATTATAAAAACATTTAAACTAGCAAAGAAAAAAACGTACCTGCCTGGCAATTTATATTACTGGAATATTTTATATTTCTTTAATTATTTTACAACGATTGATAAACAAGTTCTACAACTTATATCAATATCTCTCATTGGCACTGATGTTAGCGTGAGGGGGTCATTATTGTGGGAGGAAGCCGAAGTACCTGGAGAAAACCCACGTGTCCAAGCGGGCGACCGCCATACCCTTTCACATACAACAATTGTCGATCACGGGAATCAAACTCAGGTCGCAGTAATTTATATATAACATTTAGTACTCGCGTTGCAGTAATTTATATATAGCATTAAGTTCCTACTGGGCTATCTACATTGTACATACATGTATAACATTGGATACATACTGAAATATTTATATAAAACATGGAGCACTCATTTGGTTATCAAACTCTTTCACATTCGGGACTTATTACATGCACTTACTTTGGGGGAAAAATCGTTTTAATCACATATTATTATAATATAACATATCATAAATCATATTAAGTATTTACCATGTTAATACTCGGTCATCTTTATACTAGTGTAAGATTGCATGAGTACCACAGTACTTACTAGGTTATCTATATAGTAACATGTAGTATATTTACAGTGTTATCTATACATAACATCTTTGACATGTCAAGTACTTGATGGTTCCTTGCCGAAGAGGGAGGGAGTGTCAAGGGAGGGGGGTGTCAGAGCATGCCAAATCTAGAGAGGGGTCGGGGGGGGGGGGGGGGGGGGGGTTCAGTCTTACTCCCCTTGGAAAATGAAATTTTTTAATAAAATTTGAATAGTGAAATTATCGCAAATATGCCTCAGACCCCCTCTGGCAAACACTATTATCCTTCGGACCCCCTCTTGAAAAATTTTCTGGATCCGTGCATGCAGAGTCTTGTAAATTTAATAAGTTTACATCATTTGGGGATATGGTTAAGGGGGGATGGTCCAGACCTCAAGCCCCCTCTAGATCTGTGCATGTACTTATTGGGCTATCATCTGTTTATACCATTGAATACTTACAGGATTATCTATATATATCATGGAGTACTTTGTATTCCATGTGACCTTCCTGTTGCTCACTGTAAAACAAGAAAACCCAATGAACATCTCAAATATCATTACTACTAAACTTCCTTATGTTTATAAATTTGCATCAATTTTTCTAAAATTCAGAAAGGAAGCAATTGAAATATATTCAGTTTGATGATTTCAAACAAAATTTCATCTTATCAAAATTTATACAATCATGCATGCATTTATTAACTACCGGTAGATTTAATGATTTGAGGAAGGGAGGGGGTAATGTTTGTGGATTACCAATGTTTTACAGGTTCGCCTGGGGGATTTAGTTCCGTGGATTTATATGTAGTATCATTTGCAGAATTCATAATTTGTTTATTAATTATTTGAGTATGGATTCCTCCGTTGGTTTGTTTGTGAAGGAACCTTTGATAATCCATTAATAAATTGAGCTGCCACCATTTATTCTAATGATTCCCCAGTAAGGATGTACTGTGGAATCATCATTGTTCGTGGGAGACCAATGTTCGTGGCTTTCATGGGTAACCCTTGCCCACAAATTTACATCCCCACAAACCTATATACAATCATTTATTTAATATTTATTAAATCTATCCCGATTTCACTACCAATGAAATTACCGTACGTTCCCACGAACCAGGAAAACTTTGGGTACCCACGAACATTGAACCACACGAATAAAAATGATTCCACAGTACTCCGGTTGGATTGTTGGTGAAGGAACCTTTGAAAATCCATGAATAAATGGAGCTGCCATTAATTCTAATGGTTCACGAGTACTGTACTCACATTTGATGTCCTTGTCCACCATAATCGGTCCATTCTCCACAAACAGACCAAACAGAGAGGAACCACCTGGTCCACCCTGTAGCCACAGCACCACTGGGGCGGTCTCCGGATTAGTCTGAAATCACATGGTCCACATTATCATGGAAACCCATTCTGACAGATGTGTGTTTTTATTAAGAAAAATTAACAAAAAGTAACAGGAAAGGAAACCTAGAACAAAGTATATGTGTATTCTACATTTCAATCTCATTTTGTTAAATACAACATGTACATATACATATATATGGACCTAAACCTGTGTTGTGATCCTAACAATTTACAGATTAAAGCTAAATTGTTTTAAAGAAATGATTAATGCAGGTATACTGTATACAGGGAAATATTGGTCCCTGATTTATTATTGCCCCTTTGCCTGTGTCGTCAGCGTGCATATTTAAGACTGGGCGAATTCTAATGTCTCAAATTGTCTCTCTTTAAACACAACTGTTTCTTGGCGAATTCAAGACGGGGCAAAACTGTTTGCAAATGTAGAAGGGCAAAAAATAGATGGGGCAAAAATAACCCTCACGGTATACATGCGGTAATTATATACCTGAGCTGGGAAAAACCAGAAGAACATATTGCTGTTGGTAGTTTTGTTGACTGTGAAGAATCCTGCATAGCTTTCCACATTTGTTCCATCTAGGGGCCCAACTCTGCTAAGCTTCTGTGCTGAAAATAATTAATATAATCATCTTTCAATAGTAAGACAATACAATAACTTAAAAATCTACTGACTGAAAATATTGTATACCCCCCCCCCCCCCCCCCCGAATTTCTTCATGGGTTGGTGGGGGGACATGATTTTTATAATCAACTCCTACCCCTGCATATTATCAGTTGCTGCGTATGTAAGTGAAGTGGTGACTGGACCTCAGCACCAATTTTATTTGTTAATCCGCAAAGAAAAATTATTCTTTGAAGAAGTCAAAAGACAATTTATAGATAATTTTTCACTGATAACAAAATAAGTTGTAGATTACATGATGATATTGAAATTATATTATCGTATGAGGGATAACACAATTACCAAATAACACAGTTGGAATAATGTAACAAACTTAATGACAATTCCATTGGAAAAAGGCTTGCATAAACATGTGGCAGATTGGGGGGGGGGGGGCTCAAAAATAGGGGTCCCCCCCCCCCCCCACGGGAAAATTAAAATTTATTAAATTTACACAGTGAAATTATCACAAATATTCCTGGTAACCCCCCCCCCCCCAGCAAACTCAATTTCATATTTCATGTATCCACCCCCCCCCCCCCACCCCTCCCATCCCCGCCAAAAAAAAAAAAAAAATATTGCTGGTTATAATGTGCAGTGTATTCCCAATTGTGGAACAAACAGAATTTAATCAAATTAATTTTATTTAAATTAACCAAATGAATATTAATTTCATCACAACATAAAACCTCTAGATTTTAAGAACTAGATTTATTAACTAGCTTATATATTAAAAAGGAATATTTTATAATTATAATTTGCATATTTACTCAGCTCTCTGGCAGTTTTTTTCAAATCAATTCATGACTTATAAAAATCAGGGTGAATGAAGTAATCTAAATACTTAAATGAAAAAAAAAACAACAACAAAATTGGCTACTTGAATGTGAGTTGCAAAGAATGTTATTTATAATGCGGTTCAAATGCTAAAATCTTTTGCTCAAGTAAATCAAATCTCTTTTGAGACATGTGAGAGGTCGACCCATATTTTTTTTACCTGCATGTGACACGGTATTAATGTGTACATTTCTGATAACCATGTGTCACCTTGACATTGAAATCAAGTTTTACAATCATCTTTAAAAATCTGTATACTTAGACACTTTTTAGAGGTTGCACAATTATTTGCCTATTATACTAATTAAAAACTATGTGCAATTTAACAGTAAATGTTTAAAGTATCTTTGATATTTTTTAAAAATTTAATAAGTCTTAAACTTTCTCTAAACCTACATACTGCTTTTATGTATCATAATTTGAATATAATTAAGTTTTACTTGGATATGAGGACATACTGTACAGAAAAAAATGACGTCATCTAATGACTGAAATGTTCAAATCGTGATGTAATAGCATTTGAACGTCAAAAATATGCAGTTTTGAGATCAGTGAGATAGGGAGAAGAAACTTGTACCTTTTTTCCACGTGAAAATTTAAACTAACTTCCTTGTTTTAAATATATAATAAAAACAACAATACGGGCTGATATTGGAGTCTCAGGTTGATATGAGATGTGATACAGATTTTGCCATGTATTATTCTTCTCTATTTATTACATGCCTAAATTGATTAATAAGAATATGTGAATCTAAGTAGGGGATAAAACTTGGGAAACTGTTTTCTGAGGTAATATAGGCTATTTAGAACAATAGTTTCATTTGGCGTCTCTACATTTGAGAAGCAATATTTTTCTTTCCAAGCAGTTCCAACACTAACCTCTGAATGAAAACCAATACATGAAAAAATTGTTTCATAATTTTTTTTTTTTTTGACCACAAATCAAATATTTGTCTAATGACCTGTTAGTTTATCACCCAACCAAGAAATAGTTTATATCATTTTCCCAGATATGTTCATTACTCCTATCCTACCACAGATAGATCATACATTGAATTCCCCTTACCCATATCAAACTGTCCTTTCTCTACAAAGGGGGTCAGGTACAAAGGTTTCCCTGGGTCCACTCCGTTCTGTACCATAGGTGGATACTTGTCTGGAAACATTCCTCTTAGGGCACTCTTGGCAGAACATAGCACTGCCATGCTCAGGAGAATGACAGCATGAGTAGAAACAAAGCCCAACATCGTGTCTAAAAAAGTAGAAAATCCTTGATACATTATTGGTATCAATTAAATTTCCACGACATGCACAGATCATGCACAGATCAAGAGCATACCTGTTAACCTTTCAAAGCTGCTATGTGGGAGAATCACCCCCTTGCCTAACAGGGAGATTTTGCGTAAACAACATTTTCTCACGTTAAATGCAAATATAGTATATTTTAAAAAAATTGTTAGATATCTTATGTTACAATTGTAATGCATTTGCAATCATTTTAAATTTCATTATTTCTATGACTTCCAGTTTGCAAATACAACTTGTTGTGCTGTGTTCAAAAACCTATTATTTTGTTTGCATGGTACTATACAAAGAGCAAATAGTGTCACTTTTTATATTAAGTCTTATAATCTTAAAGAGGGGGATCAGAGAGAGGGGTCTCTCCACCCCCACCTGGAAAACAATTCTAGATCCATGCATGCGTTCTGAACATATTATATTGTAATTCACTTCTTACTTTAGTATTGAATTCTGGTGCACAAGTCAACAACATTTGTCCTGTATTATTAATTTTACATATTTGAGAACATGGCATTAAGATGTTGTCAGTTTCTCTAAAAATGTTTGAGCACTATAGAAACATTTGGTAATATAGAGCGGGTACCTATCTAGAGAGAGAGAGAGAGAGAGAGAGAGAGAGAGAGAGAGAGAGAGTCGGAGCAAATGCGAGCAACACCATTACAATGATAACTTATAACAAGTCTGCATTAAGAATCAAGTTAAAATTCCATACACACCACTTTCTTTCCAGCTTATAAGTAGATTGGAGTGTTTCCCGGTTAGTCCTGTGTTTATTTGTCATATGAAAGTCACATGACAATCACGTGTTTTAGCAATTTGTCAATTCGTGCAATGACATATTCGTGTAATCGATTTCAAACCTTTAGAAAACTATCGTCAAAGTACTACCTATAAAAATAAATGACAAAGGTCTAAAGGATGTGCTGCATTGCTGCAAATGAACTTCAGTTTTAAAAACAGATTTAACAGCCTACATTTACCACTTCCAAATTAATTTTTACTTCCAATTTTCTTAATTTTATTCAGTTTCAGAGAAAAAAGTTCTGCATGAGAAATAAAAATTAAAGAGATTTTAATCATGTCATTTTAACCACTGTGACTAAACATTTTTATATTTGTTTTTCAAATATCAAAATGAAGCATACGCGCATTGCAAATATACAATTTGTCGTGTTTAGCTAACTTTATATGTTGATAAAGTATACCAATAAAACTTTTTTTAAAATTTTGAAAACAGATTTAACAGCCTGCATTTCCTACACCCCAATATAATTTAAATTCTGATTTTCCCTAAACTACCCATAGTATACATATTAAGTAAATAAATATACATAATACATGTATTATAATATACAATGTACCTTTAGATATATATGATATAATTTTTTTTATTCTCTTAACTGCAGTGTTGAGGAATATATATATATATATATATATATATATATATATATATATATATATATATATATATATATAGCCAACAATAATATAATACATGTAACACATGCATTGAAGGGTGAAAAAATTATTTCATAAAAAGGCAGAATTGACAATTAACCTAAAGATCTAGAGCTAAATCTCTCAAATATGATACTAATGAACTTTCAAAGATTATTCACATCTTTATATTACACATATTAAATAGTTGATGGTATATATAATCTTTTGGTTGTATGTATATGCATGCACGGATCCAGAAAATATTTCCGGGGGGAGGGGGGGGGGGGTCCGAAGGATAATTGTGTTAGCCAGAGGGCGTCCGAGGCATATTTGCGGTAATTCTACTATGTAAATTTGATGAATTTTTATTTTACAAGGGGGCGGGGGTAATATTTTTTCTTTTGATCGACGTATCAAAGGAAAAATTGACCGGAATACTTCGTCAATGCGCGTAGCAACCAACACCCGTAGCAGATATACATCAACAGTAAATTATTTATTGATAATCATTGCTTGTTATCCGGTGCATTCCTTTTATGTGAGGAATAAAAGAAAAATTAATAGAAACAATCGCAGAGAAGTTTTGTGAACTTCAGACGGTGCAAAAATTTCGTGATGACATACAACATAGCTTTCAGATCTGATAAGGAGAAACGGCTTTTCAAACTAGATGCTTATACTTAGTGCGTCTTGCAAATTTGCTTCTTAATTATAAATCAATTAAAGTACGAGTACAAACCAACTACCTATAATTAATTGTTCATAAGGAGTGCTTTTCTATTAGACACATCTCGGTACTTCAATACAAATTGAACGTGATTACCTATTAACAGATAATTGAAATCAACATTTTCGAATTACAAATCAAATACCGCAAATGCATGGGACTGGCATCTCTGAGAAATAAAAAAGAAGATATCTTAAGAGACAAAATTTAATATTACTGATAAACCTAGTCAAAAACAATAATTCCAACCAGCGGAACCCGTCATTAAACATTTGAAAACAACGAAAGTATATCAAACGTAAAAATGGAAGTTCACAATCTTGTTCAACAACACTATTCAATGCTTGTAGTACTGTGGCTTGCACTGCATACAAGCAGGGCGGGCTTTAGACATGGCTACTCAATGTTACAGTACGAACACAAACTGGACAGAAGGATGATAACGTCGTATGATAAATACAGTATTTTTGTGTGGAGATTTGTCTGAGAACAACACAATGTCGGTCCGTCAACTACCACCAGGGAGCCCACTTCTGTCAGACCAACTTTGAAAATGAACTTGCAGGCATGTTCACGAAACTTTCCTAAGACATGACCTAAGTGTGTTCCTAAGATATGTCTTAGGAAAAGAGTTAGGAACATCTTAAGATCAACTTAAGACATATCTTAAGATGTAACTCGACGGTATCTTAGGAACATCTTACGTTAGGATATCCTAATATGTGCTAGGATCATTATTATTTGTTTTCAGTATCTATATTCTTAATAATCATGTAAAACTTTACGCGTTAATACTGCATGTGGGTTAAGAGTTCATTTATGATGCTAAAACTTTATCAAAATCTGAGTTAAGTTGATTATACAGTGTATTATATCAGTTATATTCTATGCATTTTCACACAGAGGAATGTCATTTTTTAAAACACGAAATACTTTGACATTGTTTTAATGTTTAAAATAAATAATCTTAAATCAATTATCATTTACTAAAATAAAGATAAATAATGTTTTACAATTTCTTTTGTTAATCAACTGTTATCAAGAAGAAAAATGATTCATCTTGTGGGTTCGAACCACTGCTTTTAACATTGAAATATTTTCAGTATTTTAAACGCTACGCTTAACCATTGAGCTTTTGGACGAGGTGGAAAAAAATAAAGACATACATGTAATATTTAGCAAACTTTCAAACATCATTACAAATGCAGCAAAAGAGAGGGAGCTTGGGAAAGTATTTGTAAAAGGATTGATTCTTGTAACTCCTCCGCCGATACACGGACTGTCGAGGAAATTAGAAAGAAGTGGTCGTCGTATACTAGCAACACTAAAAAGAAAGCTTCACAACGGCGTCGGGAGACTATGAAGACAGGAGGTGGTCCACCGCCTTTGGAATCAAATGCGATGCAAGATCGAGTTGTCGGTAACTTGCCCATAGATGGAACAGATGGAATACCCGGTGGGCATGACACGGCAGACCCAAGAGAACAAAACGGAAATTTTGTGAGCATTGGTATGTATTGCTATGAAATTTGACCATATTGACATTAATATAAAAAAGGACTTTGTTTTTTAGTTTTACTAGTCTTTGCACTTTCAACACCCTTCATATCTTTTATTTGTACAGGAACTGAGTCATCAGATTCAAACCAGTCGAGTTTGCATGCTGACGCTGTGCATATTACTCTAGATAGTAAGTAGTAGTGTATTTAATAGTACTTGCATAACATATTCCTCTATGATTTTATACTTTGATTGCATATCTATTTTTATATATTTCACTAGATTCTTGCTTTCAAACCTCCAAAGGCGCGTTCGATAACATTTCTTGTTCTTATGAATTGTATCTCTCTTGTGCTGGTTGGATTCAATACAGGAGTCAGTAGTCATGGCCGCAATGGATACCCACTGTCTCCGAGTAACCACCCTTCTGTTACTGTTCCGTTTTCAAAGAGATCATGACTGGAAGAACTTCTTCATATCTGTGAATCGTGTGTCCCGCCGGGCCATTTAGCTACTACAATAAGAAAAATCAAATCACTATCACTCACCCCTTGCACATTGACAGAATGGTAAGCTTTCCTGTTAACGTATAAATGTTCGTCTACAGACTTATTTTATGCGTATGTGCATCCCATCAATAAACCCTACCGTGTTTGGGAAATTGGAAATTCCACTGAAGTCAAGCATTAGTTTAGATAAGCGTTAGTGGTCAACTGGCATAAATATATTTTCTCGTGATATCTGCAAAAGACATTGATTCATGTCGCTTATAACGCGGCTTACACTTGACTTGCTCTTGAAATGTTGTGAACGCCCCCTATCACTGCCTGAAAGCTGCCTGTTGCGTTGAATCTTAATGCAACCATGACTTGCAATGATACAGGCAATGCACGTGATCTTGAGGTAGGTCTTTGAAGTCTATCTTCAAACATATTTCAAAGATTGATAATCAGAGGACGAGAAAGTCGGTACTTACTGACGATAGCATCATCATTTAAGTAATCTAGAGGGTTGTCAATGTTTCTGAATATCCTTTCACGATTTCCATGAGCGATATGTATCAAAACAATCGCTGCCGCCATCTTTAAAATAAAGTTAGGATGATCTTAGGACACGGTAAATGCTGTTCTAAAGTTAGGAAGAACTTATGGCGAGGCCCTAAATTTAGGGGAGCTTCGAGAAACAGACTTAAGACTAAGACGTATCCTATGACGTACTTAGGACGCACGTAGTCCTAAGATAGCTTCGTGAACATGCCTGCTGATCTGTGTATAGAGATCGAAGCCTGGGTGGATATACAGCGCAAGAGAAGACTGGGACAAAATGAGAATTTTATCCTTTAGTGAAATAATTATCATCAAAATATAATACGAGTATATAAATAATCTTAGTAGACCGAACATGTTTTGATTCTTAAATCAGTTAAGTTTAGTAGTTGAAAAAAATTTTCAACTCTTTGATAATTTCAAATTTATCAGAATGGAATTAGTATAATTATGACAATGAATGAAATATTTAGGACAGTATTGATTTATATAAACTATTTATAAAATGAAACATCCATCTATCTATCCCTAATACCCTCCCTTTATCCGTCTGTCTTTTTGCTATGCAGAAAATTACGGGTGCCTGTTCAAATTCATCGTGTGAAATCAATGAAAAATGTCAGCTTAAATTCCTTCAACAATTCACTTGTACTATATCTGACAGGTAATATTTTCCTTGTTTGTTTTTTGTTGTTTTTTTTTTAAACCAAAAATAAATCTCATATATTGCGGCAATAATATTCTTTCGTTAGTATTTAGAAATATTTTACCCTAGTTTATATTTTAATTGGTGTTTTCTTATGTCACAAAAGTTGATCTTTTGTTAAGGGATTTTCTTCCCGTTTACTTTAGGAATGCGGAAATCGAACGGCAGGATCATTCTCTATGAGAAGCGTTCATGAATGGGACGCCATCGGGATAAAGAGACGAATGTACATCACGTGCACTGACGGATTTGAACAGCAAGGATACGGGTCTTCCGTCTGTCGTCCGGACGGGGTCTGGAAGTCAGATCTGACGTGTTCCTTCAAATAAGTTAAGTCTTTTGCTTTGCAACTGATTTTAAATCTTAGGTAAGTCACCGTAATAACCACTCGATTTTAAATTATTGAGACGATGAATTATATTTTTTTTTGGCAAGAGCTATCAGAATTTAAAAAATATATGTTTGTTACCTTAATATACAGTAATTATAATCCAAAACATTTAAACAGAATGATTAATGAATATTTTCTCTGACATTAAGAATTCTGTAGATTTCCTTTTAAATTTGAAGAATAATTTTTTAAGAAGGTGTTTATTAAAAATCCCTATAGAATGCTTGATAAATTGAGTGTGTAGGATCTTAAAATGAGAAAAATCCCTATGCCAGTGACTAAAAATCTCATCAAAAATAGACAGACAATCACAACATGGACAGAAGTTTTAAATTTACAAATTCAAAGTTTTATGTAAGAAAATAAGTTCATAATCATTATCTTTGACAATACACCACCCACCCACCCAGGTGTTTGTGTGCATCGTTTGTTTTTGTTTTGTTTTTTTATAATGAAATGAATATTTTCCAAAACAGATTGCTGATTTATTTTACAAACTACAAATAAAAAGAAATACTTCGTTGGTATTGAAACATTTTATTATGAATAAAATATATGCATGTATACAACTAAATCATCTACAAACTCAAATGTATCAAAGAGGATTTTCACATAAAAATAAGTATGATTCGTTGGTTTTATGCGGAATATTTGAAGAAGACGTCTATGATAAAATTTATCACGTGTCACATTTCACACCTCTATTTTGAGGACTGGATCACAATTTAAAAGATACGCAAATTTGTTGACACTTACTTATTCAATATACCATGGTTGAAATTGCTTGTCAATTAACATTCAATTCTTTTGATCAACTAAAAAAATACTTTCACGAAAATTGATATAGATTAAAAATAGCTGAAACTACAAAAATGTAATTCCTGGTTACGGTATCTTTATTCTACAAAATGTGCAATAAAAACATCATTTTACCCCAAGGCTTTAGTTTACATACAGAAGAATATTTAAAAGTCTTAATACTATCAACATTTTTATCTTATAAAAAAAGGTCACATTTGCTTAAAACTTTTGTTTCAAACTTAAATGATCTTAATTGTCAGGGTACATCAGTCACAAACAAGACTCCACAGGGACTCTCGGTGTCATATTTGTTTGTTACGCAGCTATGCCACGCATAACAAATTTTCTTTATGTGATACCGAGCGCAGCGAGGCTTAATGGTAACACGTATATATAAGAAAATCAGTGAAAAATGAGAGTTTAATCTGGGGTTCTAAGGGCTAAAAAAAATTTCTTCCAGCCCTGGGCGCCGCCATCTTGGCCGCCATTTCGTTTTTAAAAAGTTAGTCGATCATCAAATGACTTGCGCTTATCGATGTTTATTGCCACTTAAACCCTATTACAAACTTTTCAATGTTTAATTGAAAGTAATTAAGATCGAAATAATTGACTGTGCAAACTATACAACTTTAAACAGTGCTTTAATCAAGAAATACGACTAGTTTCACGTATGTTTTATCAAATTATTAGATGGAAAATAAAATCAGTACTATCAAGGAACCGATCTTTAAGAGACTGAATAAAGTACAAAAAAATCAATTCGTCAACTTGGGAAAATTATAAGCATTGAAAGAAGAAATATATAATTCTCGGAATCAAGAACTTTTCATCGGCTATTTTCGAAGACAAAACTTTCACGTTTTAAGTATGAAACATGACGTCATAATGAAGACTGACCACGCGACGTTTAGTTTAACTTTGGCTTATGATTTAAGTAAATAGGCGGATCCTACTGTGTGCGTTTCAAATAATTTTTTTCATACAAAAAAATCAAAGCGTATTAAATCTGCCATCGGTCCAACGGTCACACCGTTTACATATTAATAGATAGATGCCCCTATGTGTAGTGAGCAAAGAGATACTAAAATTTGTTTGCTGGGGATAACTGTTACCATAGTAACAGATACTAAAAATAGACAAATTGCAAAATATAGATACTTTGAAGCTACACAATATTGTTATGCCCTTCTCATAGTAACATATACTGAAATTGACAAACACAGAATACATGGATACACCTATGTGTAGTGAGCAAAGAGATACTAAAATGTGCTTACTGGGGATAACTGTTACCATAGAAACAGATGCTAAAAATGAACAAATTGCAAAATATAAATACTTTGAAGCTATATAATATGGCTAGCTCCTCTTATAGCGAGCGCAGCGAGCTCTAAGAACCAGTGTGCGCGTGAAAAAGAACGAGTAAAACCTACAGATTCATCAAGAAATTTGTTTTGTCTATGTCCCATAATGCTCTCTAATGTTTTCTCCCGTGGTGCTATGCCAAAAATGGCTAACATTTAACTCGTAATTTAGGGCGCCTTAAGGTTTGAATACACGCTTCGGTGAGACCCAAGAGATTTTTTACATGCTTCCATTCCTTCATATCGAGTCGAGATACGTAAACAAATGAATATAGATTTGAACGTGTGACGTCACAGTGATCTCGCGCTAGATTTCTCGCGATAAATTTAGAGGTGGATCAAACATCTGTAATACGTGTACTATAAGCTATTTCAGTATAAACTGCGATACCTGACCTGCCTTAGATGACTTGTGTTTTGTTTTTTTTTTGTGTTTTTTATTTCGATAGAGAGATTCTATATATATATCTAAGCAAGAGCCATACTTTACTGTCATATCGATCCAATTTAAAGCTACTTTTGCGTGCATGAACAGTAAGTATAAGTAGAGAGGAAATTTAAAAAAAAGGTCACTTTGAACTAAATAATAAAGAATAAAGAGAAAAAATAAACAGTTAAAAAATCTATGCAGATATTGCATATTGCCAAACCATTAAATTGGTAAATGGGAAATTACACACCTACAAACAGAGACCGGGCACGGATACAACGTACATGCAAAAATAAACAATTTCTGAAAAAAAAATATGAACCAGGAAAAAAAATAAAAGTCAGATAACAACAAGATACAAAAGAAAAATAATACTGTATTTAAACTTTACACTTTTGACCAAATTAAACACAAATTACATTTTACAGACTGATCAATTTTCTCCAAAAGTAAAGAACGGTTTTAAGGGGAAGCAAGTCTATGCATTTTGTAAGAATTGTTTTAAACTTAGAAATATTATATAACTCTCTCTCTCTCTCTCTCTCTCTCTCTCTCTCTCTCTCTCTCTCTCTCAAAAACTCTTTGATGTTATTTGATAACTGTCAAAATATCACTAGGTTGACAATGATGTATGGTATGTGTAATTCTTGCTGCGCTCGCCAAAACGGTAGCACCGTAAAACATATTATATAAGGTATGAAATACATTAAACAACCTCTTTACATTAATTAAGAAATAAACAGCAATTTAAAAAGTTCACCAGGATATGAAGTTGGTTGGTCACGTGATCAAATCCCGTGAAGCCCGAAGGGCTTCTCAGTAGATTTGATCACGTACCAACCAATTCATATCCCTTTTTAATATTGCTGCTTATTACTTATATTTACGTTTGAGAGAGACAAATCGTTCAGAACTGTTAAAATCACCGAGATTTTATGTTTACAATAATCCAAGGGACAAGCGATAAGCTTGTGGTTGTCATTGTGACGTCACGGAAACGTTCACACAAAATTGAACGTTTTCGCTATTCTATAGGTTCATATAAGGAAGCATATTTGCAAATGTAAATATTTTCATTTTAAAGAAGAAAATTATAAAAGAACTATAAATTACTTTTGAGATGTTACCATGGAAACAGCTAAACTTATATAAATGCATATTAGGTAACTATTAAAATTTGACGTCCCTATCGATTCCAATGTAATATTCATTTTTTATATGGAAATTGAAACCTGTTGCTATGGTAACATTTCCTAGGAATAAATGAAAGCATAAAACTGATTTATTTGCTAATACTTATAAATATTTGCCTTGATTCCTTAATATACCTCAATGTTGTTTTGCAACACAGAGGTTTCGCTGCTATGGAAATTGATATAGCATTGGAAATCACACACCAAAATTTTTACTTATTGAGAAGTCTACACAGTCCCTGAAACGTTCTAGTTTCACATTTTCCCGTGCGTTCACCGTGCGCTAACAGTGCTCACCGTTCACAAAGTGCTCACTGTGCGTTCACAAAGCGCTCACTGTGCGTTCACAAAGCGTCCAACTTGCGCTCTCCGTTCGTTCAGCGTTCACTTATCGTTCAGTCCCTCTTCATTTATTTTTATTTGGAACACCAAAGTGAATGGATCGGTCTTTGAGAGTTACAACAAAATAAGGAACGAACGCGTGCGTATAGGTATAAAGAAACTTACATACCACATCAGAGACATCATTTTAATCAGAATTTAATTCGTAGAATTTTAAGTACACATTCTTGAGCAAGTCCGTAAATACTAAAAAAAAAACAACATGTTTTTGTTTTTACATTACAATACCGTTGTATGTTTTTTAATAGTGAAAGTTAACAGTAAATGACTACATGTAGGTGCTGTACTTCTCGATTAATGTAAATTTATCATCAACGTCTGCACATCTCTATAATTGAATTATTCTCTTTGTCATGTTGTTAAAGCAGGAAATGAATAAAATGTTACAATACCGTATAATTCATATAAAATGCACATCACTGGTACTATTCACATGTACACTGTAAATATACGGAAAGTCAGTCAGTACAGTTTATGTGTCAAATTTTAAACGATATTACAACAAGGATAATGTTATATTTAGGCGGAACACTATACTAATATGTACTTTGTTTATTATTTTTTCCTGATTACCGACGAAATACAATGTAAGGATAACTCCGGATGCATTCCAAATGAATCGTTCATCTTGCGCCCACAAAGCATTCACATATTGTTCATTGTGCGTTCACCGTTCACTTTGCGCTCGCGTTTGCGCTCCGTATGCGCTCTGCGTTCGCTCACCGTTCATCGTTCATAAGCGCTCACCAAATTCCGTTCAGCGTGCGCTCTCCTTAACTCTGAGTGATCTCAGCGTTCGTTCAGCATGCGCTCACCATTCACTCACCGTTCAAGTGGGAAAGTATAACGTTTCAGGGACTGTAGCACGGCAGTATCTGTTAACAAATTCAGGGGGTTTGGTCAAGTTGCGTAAAATTTAACGACAAACTTAATTTGTTTCTCGAGAAATAATATCAAATATTTTATTTATGAATAATAACTAGTCAATTATGTCGCAAAATAATAGCATTTTCTTTATTTTTCACCCCTTTACCATTGCAATGGTCCTCATTTAAAAAAAATGTTAAGTCCTTCATTATATAGACATAATAGTGTGTAAAAAAATATTTGATTAGCGTTTTAATTTAAAATTGTCTATTGAAGAAATCTATTGCGAAATGTCTTTTAATTGACCATGGAAACACTTTGAATATATAATCTCTTTAACTTTCTGTTTTTCTCTTGAAAACTGGCAATTGGATTCATAATATTTGGCATGGAAACCCTACATGGATGCCATTACTTACAATAGATTTTCGACAAATAACTTTAAAATGCTATTTTGACATGTTTACCCTCCGTTACCAAAGGAACTACAGAGCAACAAATCTTTTGTATTCATCAAAGTCTATCAAACTGTAAAGTATAAAGACAATCGGCGATTTTTCATGTGCGCTCTCCTTAACTCTGAGTGATCTCAGCGTTCGTTCAGCATGCGCTCACCATTCACTCACCGTTCAAGTGGGAAAGTATAACGTTTCAGGGACTGTAGCACGGCAGTATCTGTTAACAAATTCAGGGGGTTTGGTCAAGTTGCGTAAAATTTAACGACAAACTTAATTTGTTTCTCGAGAAATAATATCAAATATTTTATTTATGAATAATAACTAGTCAATTATGTCGCAAAATAATAGCATTTTCTTTATTTTTCACCCCTTTACCATTGCAATGGTCCTCATTTAAAAAAAAATGTTAAGTCCTTCATTATATAGACATAATAGTGTGTAAAAAAATATTTGATTAGCGTTTTAATTTAAAATTGTCTATTGAAGAAATCTATTGCGAAATGTCTTTTAATTGACCATGGAAACACTTTGAATATATAATCTCTTTAACTTTCTGTTTTTCTCTTGAAAACTGGCAATTGGATTCATAATATTTGGCATGGAAACCCTACATGGATGCCATTACTTACAATAGATTTTCGACAAATAACTTTAAAATGCTATTTTGACATGTTTACCCTCCGTTACCAAAGGAACTACAGAGCAACAAATCTTTTGTATTCATCAAAGTCTATCAAACTGCAAAGTATAAAGACAATCGGCGGTTTTTCATGGCACTACATTTTTGTTTCTACATAAAATTGATCTTAAAATGTCAAATCAACAACATTAACATTCAAATCTATGTAAGTAATTTGTCTATATATATGTAAAGATATATAACCTATAAAAACCACCACACAACTCATTACTGTTTCCAACACAGGACGTGTTGCACTCTTCGTCCGGCACACGAACAGGTGAGTTTAGAATTTCATTGCCGCAAAAGCAATATTTACCATACTGAAAAACACATCATTGCAAAGTTGCGCTTTTGGTTAGGAATAGATTATATGGCAAACAAAAGCAATCATTTTACAAAAGTATTGTTGTAAACGTTTTTTTAAAATAATGAAGATATATAAGGAAATTTGTTTTGGTAAAATGACATAACAAATTATAAACGATAATCTTTTCGTTAATACACTATCTAAACTCATTATTTCTCACCCAATATTCTTTTATCTGATGAAGTTGTGATATTTATATGCAATGTACATACAGAATGATGCATTAAGTATTCAGACAAAACGGCGGCGTATTTACATGCGGGACAGAATAAGGTAAACCTTCAAGCCCCAGTTTTCATATTTAAAAATACATTAATAACTAAAACTTGCTAATGACTTTGTAAGATGACTCTTAAGTCAAATGACATTTTGTAATCGTCGAGGAATTCCTACATACGGATGCGTAATTTTAGTCCAGATGAGCTGGACTTAACGAATATAATCTTTGATCTCCATTCTACTAACTCTTCCCTGATGCTTTCTTTAAATCATAAGTCAAATATTTTCGATGATGTTGATGTCGGAGCTCTGTGCCTGCCAGCTAATTTTTCTTAAGCTAATTCTATGTTAGCTTCACAGTATGTTCAGAACCCACGAAGAAGGACAACAAATTCATTATAAGCGTCAAATTCTATAATCGTGTTCGCTATAAGCGTGTTTTATTGTTAAAAAACCTGGGAACAACGTGCCGGATCATTATTGTATTGACAAACACAGTTTGCCAGTCGGAAAATGACGGACTAAAACAGGACACAAATTTTCATCTTATATCTTCTGATATTGTCAGCATTAATGGTACTGTCACCGTGTGAAAATGACTTACTTCGAGTGACATTTTATTTCTTGAATTCAGTGCTAATTAGTTCTAAGTAGACCTTGACCGCCGGACATTAAGGTGTCAACTTTATATAAATCAATTATTAATCCTGAGTAATCCTTTTAATTAATTATCTATTATGCCAAGAGTAACTCTATTTATTTACACCTGTATGTATGTTTTCCTATCAATTAGTCGTTACCCGCAATGATCATCAGTTGGAGACGGGACCTTGTATTGTCCATGCCGGCTGCATAGATCGTGTAGAAACGACAAGTTTGGATAGTTAATAAATCGTTATTCGATATACCGACTTGTGTATTTCTACCGGTCATATTACCATCAACAGCATAGATAGTGCCGACACCATCACATATGAGACACTCCATCATTATCACTTGGTAACATGGGTTACTTATTTGCGCCTCCACCTCGGGCATGAAAATGTATGTTTTCCTATCAATTAGTCGTTACCCGCAATGATCATCAGTTGGAGACGGGACCTTGTATTGTCCATGCCGGCTGCATAGATCGTGTAGAAACGACAAGTTTGGATAGTTAATAAATCGTTATTCGATATACCGACTTGTGTATTTCTACCGGTCATATTACCATCAACAGCATAGATAGTGCCGACACCATCACATATGAGACACTCCATCATTATCACTTGGTAACATGGGTTACTTATTTGCGCCTCCACCTCGGGCATGAAAATCCCTTTTTTACAGTATTTTCTACTGTCAGTGTTTGCTTTTTACGGCACCAAGACAAACGTCTCCAATGATTCTTATCTTTAATAACTATACTTTCTTCTGGAAACTGATCTTCGGTACCTATTTTTAAGTAAATGAAACTGCAAAGTTCGTTTTGATATTGGTTTGTCTCCATTCTCATTGAATTTTAATGTAATGTCGTGTAAATTGTATCTTCTGTTAACATTTACTTACCGCTCTGACTTTTTCCAGTCCCTTGCTTTAACTGCGGGGGTTCGTCATCTTTAGGGAATTTTTTCTATCAAGCCCCGTTGCTGAGTACGCTTTTTTAAAACTTGTATATGCCAGGTATTTGACACACAGTCAATGGTTTTACCTGCTCCAAAGGTTTCAGAGTTATTTCTTTTACATAATTGCTTACACCTTTTCAATTGAAACCCATTTTTTCCGATCCCCGAACTCTTGATATATAAAATGGCATTGATGACAAAATGCTAAATAACTACCAAAATCTCAATTCTATTTATAACCTTATTTATCTCCATTGCAATGTAACGTTACGAAGCGCGATGTAAGCACGCCGCCATTTTGTCTGAATACTTATTGCACCAGATTTTATTTTCTAAAACTATACAAACCCGCAAGCCGTAATATTTAAAATGGCTCTGGTGTTTGTGTAAACAAAGAACTTCGCATTCCTGTTCTCCATTTGGGTTAATTTCATACCGTCCGAATTCAAGAACATTGTAGTCGTTAAAATTTATATAGCATCCCAGTATTCCTAAATTAAAAAAAAAGTTTCAATTAAATCATATATCTATACATAATATCTCTGTAAAGTTCTAGAAAAAAAGAATATTGCCTTTACGATCGCATATATTCGATAAAATAACCACTATGTACTGAGTATGTGGGTTTCTCTTTTTCTCTCTTTTTTTTTTTTTTTGGGGGGGGGGGTTATTTTTGTGCTGATTTACCAATTTGCAGTCTCCATATTTTCATATCCGTATCGAGTATACATAATTCAAAAGACTTTATCAATAAAAAGATCAACCTGTTGATTTGGATGCTTGTATTGTTTTTTATTTTGTTTATTTCTAGTGAACATTATAAACACACAATTATTATAATAATTCATTTCTTTTATCATTACTATTGATTTTCAAATATGTTTTGCAATTATTTTCTAATTTAAAATTATATTCAGTTACTGAAAGAAAGTAAAGCCTTTATTGGAAAATATTACGACTTACAACCTTTTGAGAAAAGAAGGGATACTGTTAAATTATCTGCCATGGAATCATTCATTTTGGTACGACTTTTTTTTTGGGGGGGGGGGATTCCAGGGTAGTTAAAGGAAAGTATTCATTTTTAAAGTAATTATCGATTACCAACTTTTTAAATTACACAATTTAAAATACAGTTTACTACCAGCAAGGTTTACTTATGAATTTGAGTGTTTACATTGGTTTAATGTGTTGTTAGATATAATTTGCAAAGCCAGCTTGTCACGTTATCTTACGTTTCATAGTGCAACTCAGATCTGTCTTCCAGGATCCATCAGGACGACAGACAAAACGTTCCGAACCTTGTTGCTTGTATCCGGCTGAGCAGGTGATATGAATTCCTCGTTCTAAACCAATGGCATCCCATTCCCTTACCTTTTCCATCGAGAAACTTTTATTTGAAGGTATACCACAATCTGTTAATTAAAATTTGAACATCAATTCTCGGATATTCTTATATTTTCTTTTCTTGTTTGGAAGCATGCCACTTCTAGTATTAAAAAGATCTTCAAAAATATTTTGGATGGTCTAAAATAGCCGATCATCAAAATACAGCGATACAGAATAAAATAATAATTTAATCAGTTAGGTTATAGAGACAAATGTGATGTCTTTAATGCCCTTTACAAAGTTATTTTTTATATGAATATCTAATTAAAAAAAAAAATCACAAGTGTCATTAGATACAATGTCATTTTAGACTTTTGTCCTTAACATGAATACGTGAAAAGATCCTTATTCTAGTCAAATGATTTATCTACATTATAAAATCTTACAATTGAAAATTTAAGAAACCCACAAAATCATATGTTTAATTTACCGTTATTGTCTTATTAAACGTTCTTTGTGACACAAAATAAATATCAAAAAGAAGAACCTGAAGGGACACACATAAACGTTTCGAAAGGTTCATGTGTGAAAGGTTTATGAATGCACTTTTCATTCATGGAACAATTTGACATCGAACACGCTCCTGCAATGACCTGAAAACAAAATTGAAAAGAACCTAAAAAAACTAATTTAAAAGAGAATGTCACATAAAAGTGATAAATCAACATTATAACTTTCTCTCTCTCTCGATCGTCTCTCTCTCTCTCTCTCTCTCTCTCTCTCTCTCTCTCTCGGTCGATCGATCGATCGATCGATCGAGAGAAGAAGAAGAAGAAGAAGAAGAAGAAGAAGAAGAGAGAGAGAGAGAGAGAGAGAGAGAGAGAGAGAGAGAGAGATCCTGGTTTCATGTAAAACGCAGAGAAATAAATGAAGCTAACTAAATGGTTGTTTCCCTGCTGAACTTTACGATGTGACAACGAATATAATTTCAGATCCAGCGTTTGTCATAAATAAAATATCAGTGCTTATTTCGTTTCTGTAATTTCCCCCTTTAAGTTCTATGCTTTTTTACTCTGTCCCAAGATATCCTCGATTCACATTTTGCTCAATTTGTCAATATCTGTAAATACCTCAGGGTTCAAACGATGTTCATTCAAAAGTATAAAAAATTTCCAAGCTTTCTCCTCTGAAACGCCTCCTTTAGCTTATCAGGTTTCAATACGCTTAAAAATCTGATGTCTACGGGGATTTTGCATTGCAACATACCCGGATGATAACGTTGAAAGACTGTGCGAGGTGTCCTGAGTACTTCCGAATGGAGAAAAGATGTCAATATTCCCCATTATAAATCTCCGTAAGAAATCAGTTTTCGTTCCTGTGAATTTTTCCAAGTGATAATTTCCCTTTCATCTATTTCAATTGCATATCTTTCACAGGTATGTGTATTTTTTTTAATTAAAAATCGTCCAAATGTGTTGCATAAATATCTTGGGACAGACTACAGATGATATCCCGCGCGAGAACAGGAAATAATAATTGGTATATTGATTGGATTTTTGTATGTTTAAACAGTTTTTTTTGTTCGTTTTTTATATACTGTGTCCGAACTTTTTCTTAATTTTTTTTGTCCGAACTTTTTCTTAATTTTTTTTTCAAAATTGGAATTGAAACACAAATGACTAGATATTAAGAGGAGCGGGCGGGGATGAAAATCGTAACTAAAATTACACCCCCCCCCCCCGAAACAAACGCCACCGTTTTATGCTTACTTAATTTATTAAATTCACATAAAGTTGTCAACAGAATTTGTTCATGGTTTACAACTTTTAATAAAATATGATAATATTATAAAGTTGACTAACTATTCGTCAGGAGTACAAAAATGTATGTAATCTAAAAATGTGACTGCTTGCATTTTTTTTGTTATATTTTAAAACAAAGTTGTCCGATCCGAGCTGTCTGTCCGATGCATGTTAAACTTGTACTATTTTTGCCGCCAGGGCGTCAATTAGTCAACCCGCGTTCTTGGTAACCCCGTTCTGGAAAATTCTTTCTATCAAAACTGAAATCGCACATTCCAGAAACGAACTGGCTGATTTTATTTATTTAACATTATATATATATATATATATATATATATATATATATATATATATATATATATATATATTCACTCTTACGTAATTATTCAATATCATTTCAATGCAAGTATATATTTTGATGCCAACTCCCAATGACTTAGATCCGCCAAAGCGTGTCCCTCACCTTACTCTCATTTTTGCTATTTTGGGCTTGTTTATCAAAAATGAAAGTAGGTTTTTAATGAAGTTCACAATAAATACTTAAAATGTAAAATTCAATTATAGCTTACGGACATACCAAAGGTTTTAGCAGTTTCTCTGGTGCAGGCAGTTATAAATTCGTAGTTTATTTGCAAAATGTCTTAATTTATAAGTATAGATAACGTTTACATGTAGCGATTCCCTAGATGATAAATAACAAAATTAAAAAACATCTATCATGGAGGCAACTGTTTTGCATATGTTAAGCAAAGCATGTAAACTAAAGCATTCGTACGCTATTAAGGCATTTGTAAATTGTTTTCAATGGAAGCATATTTATAAGACACTTAACGCACCAAGGTATTTCATATCTAAATTTCAAGATAAAAATTTCAAGATAAAACTAAGACCGGGAATACATTTCAGGAAAAAATAATGTTCAATAGAAGTATGCAATTGCGATGCAACAAAAGAAATGATCAAGAAGGATAAACCAATATTAATGACTTAAATTAGATCAGTAATATCACGTCTGCGTGTCACTGTATAATAGCAAATTTACGAAAAACAAAGCGTTCAATTTGGAATGTGTATTACATTTATTTACAAATTCTTAAATTTGGTTCTTAAAGTTGCTGTCGTGATTTTCTGAAATATATATATATATATATATATATATATATATATATATATATATATATATATATATATATATATAACAAACGAAAAAACCTCGAATCTAACCTTATCCCAGTCCTCTTTAGCACTGTAAATCCATCCGGGCTTTTCTCTATAGAGCTTAGGTGTAGATACTCTGCTTTCAAAGTTGGTCTGACAGAACTGGGCTCCCTGATGGTAGTTGACGGACTGACATCGTGTTGTTCTCAGACAATCCTCCACACAATCCAGAAAACTGTATTTATCATACGACGTGATCATCCTTCTGTCCAGTTTGTGTCCGTACTGTAGCATTGAGTAGCCATGTTTGAGGTCCGCTAAACAGTGACTGATAAATAAGAGAACAAGAAACATTGTTGATTGATGGTGCAAACTATCATATAGACGATAAGATATGTTCTCCAGACTTGACAGGCAATATGTTGAATTTATTCTTACAGAGGACGATGATTTTTTTTTAAGAAATAAGCGCATTACGTAATTAGTTATTAAAAAGTAAACTTCAACAGTAAAAGTTCACTGAATCGTAAATTTAAATGAAAAGAGCATAGTCATCATCGATTTTATTTTACCATTGTTTTGGTAATTAAAGATATTGAAATGTTCAGTTGTGTCATAAAATCATCAAACGTTAAAGCACTAATTAGTTGATGCCATCAAGCCATCAATCAAAAATACCTCACCGCTTGACTGATTTACAATGAAACGCTTTGAAAATGAAATAAACTTGTGAAGTAGTGGTACTAGAGAACGTTAATGTTTAGTTATCAATAATTCATCTTTAAAGTCACGAGAAGCACATCTCGCGGAATTTAAAATCTCGATTTTATTTTTCGGACGCATGCAAACTATCAGAACTTATGATAAAAATTTGGCGTTCGCCTTTTGATATTCCCGCGATTTCATGAAAAACATTTGAATCGCAGAATTAAGTACTCGTGTAAAATAAGGAATCTACAGTATCTTGCTATTTTTCTTTGGTTGCTTAATTCTTTATTCTTTTGTACATTTACAGATCTTTTCCACTTTATTGTTTCCATATCCATGCATATTATATCACTTCGGGTATTTTGTATTCTTCATTTTGTGCTTGATGTTATGTCCTTATAGTCTTTTCTTATCCCGTTCTAACTTCTCCTTTTTTTAATTCATGCAGATTCTTTACTATATTATTATTTTTAGATTACCTCTATTACAAACCTGAATTTGATCACGCTAACCATGAAGCGCACTCAATGAATACGAACATAATTAATCATGCATTTTGACGCCAGGCTGCAGTATGATTGCTACAATTGATGCTACTATTTGGTAAAATAAGCAGCTTGTTTTGTAATTACGCGGAAGGTCCCTATTGTTAGAACGTTTCCTTTAGAATATAAAGGGGCACCTTATCATGATTAATATAATAACAAAAATGCAAAAAGCCTGCCTATGAGTGATACCGATACATTTTTGTTAACGATATGTGAATAATAAAATGTACAAAATCTGATTAAAAAATAATATTAAATAATAATAAAAAAATATATAAATCCCTTAATGAATGAGATATAGGCTTAGATTAAATTTACTGATAAAAGTAATCAGCTTCTAGATAGAGACGTATGCCTTAAATACCATTTTTATTACCCACTTATAATATATTTCATTGGTTTGATATTATTTCACTTTGTTATGTGTAACTCAATGTATAACGTTGCTGATACTGAAGATTCCTTACATAATGTGAGTACTTAATTTCGGATTACTGCCAGAAATGACACAGTTATAATTTGATAAAGATCACAAGTCAGAAAAATAAAAGTGAGCTTTCAAGGTCTGCGAGATGTACATCTCGCGATTGTACCCGGATATTAATTCCTCACCTTGCGTTAAATTAGAATTATACAGTACTGAAGCCTAATGACAATCATATAGTGGCTCTCGAATTTTGTAACTTGTACTTGTGACAGAATTGTAATTCTACTTATCAATACCCCGGACCCTTTTAATGTTAATTAAAGTTTTTTTTTTTTAAATCTAAATTTCTTTTAGTTTCAATTTATTATACATGTTCCTGTTTATCACAATCACATAAATACCGATGTGTAAATTAAATTAAAGAATGTCATTCCTTACCTATTGCATATTGAGAATATACATACCATAATTGCGGTACTTGCATGTGCGGACCTAGAAGACAACCTGCGACCAGCATCCCCTAGAAAAATCAGACTTAAAAAAAACCAACTTGTTATCGGTAATAAAAAACCCTTGAACAATTCCCTCTCCTGGCAAACACAACGCAAGCGTAGGTAAGAAAAAAAAACAACAACTTATTATAATTAAGCAAAACAAATAGAATAAAAAAGAATTAAAGTGACATGTTATAAATATGGATATTAGATTAAGAAAGGGACACACATGCATAAATTAACTGAATAATAAAGATGTAAATAGAAAAAAAAACCAATATAATCATGATACATAGTCTTTTCACGGTACTTCCTATTTATAATATTGAATCCATTGAAATTTGATGGAACTTTGTAAACCATATTAAGTGATAGGAATAAATAATTGAATTTTAGAAGCGTTCTTTTGACCTCTCTCACATATACACGTGTATTAAAGTTCTGCTGCATGAAAAATACTGTACATTATTTTAGAGGTTATAATTCTCCTGTCCAGTTTGTGTATCTTCTGTAGAATTGAGAAGCCGTGACTTAGATCCGCTGAACAGTGATTGAAAACAAAAGAGCTAAACACATAATCATCAAACAGAAGGTTAAGTAATAATGAAGGGGGAAAATGGCATGTCTTAACATGTAATTATTTGAATATTACCTCAAGACGCAATAGACGATCATGATAAATCGATCTACTATGAACTGATCGCGTAGTTGAAGTTTTGTGTCATTCTTTAATAATGAAATATTCCCTTAATGCAGAGCATTGCTATAAAATTGAATAAAATATTCATTATTGTTATCAAATTGGTCTTTTTGTCACGGTTACCATTGTGACATATCATCAAAATACTCGATGGTGTCAGAAAATCAATACATTTTAAACATTCATCAATTGTTTACATGGTTATTTTGACCAGTGTAGTTTTCGCCCTTCTACAGATGTAAAGAGTTTCGGCCCGTCTTGAATTCCCCCAGACAAAATTCTGTTTAAGAGAAATGTTTGGAGACATCGGAATTATACCAGTCTTAAATTTGCCCGCTGACAATGAGGGCGAATATTTCCCTGTATACAGTAACCGTTTTAAGGGTCACACATGTAAATCCAGAATACTTCAATGCTGGTTTGATTTACCATGGATTTGCTTTGAAAATAAAATGAACTTGGAAAGTTAGAATAAGATTTTGTTAACTATGCTATATTATATTATATTAGGTAAATGAATTATCATATGTTGTAAAGGAAATCGTGGATTGATCTACCTCACATGTAAACAGGATTTTTTTTTTTAATGGCAAGATTATTGCATACACGTTTGCTGTACTTTAATCAACAAGACAACACTGTATAAAGATAGAATTTAATTTTATTCATATTAAGCCTTTCAACTAAAAGCGATATTGCATACATTTCTATATGTAAAATTGACATTTTAAAGCGCAAACATAAAAAACAAAGTTGGATCCTGAAAACAAGAAACAATTGACAAATTACAAACCCGAATGTTTCTTGTGAGAGAATATCTAAAAGAGAAAGGTTATTTTCTTGAAAACGTCATAGCATCATAGTTAATTTAAAAGATGAATTTTAACATTAAGGTATGCATAGGGAGGACCAATTTGCATGAAAGGGTAAAAACATACAATGCCCGTCTTTCTTGAACTTGGTCAAAATTATTATTGCAGCCTGAACAGTAAAATACAACTAGGCCATTGGGACACATGCGACTGGGGCTAGAGATCCAGTGTTCAGTGCTGCTGGAAAGCAAAATCCTTTAATCTATGAATCAAGTATTCCAGACACTCAGATACTGCTTTCTCGGAAAATGAAATTTATCGAATGATTCTCGAAGTTTGGCAATAGCAATCTGACTAGTGGTGTTTTTTTTTAGTCTGAAGAGTTCAAACAGTTTACTGTGATAATATATTTCAATAAAAACAAATTCTAATATTTAAATGTTATAAGATCAATCACCACCACTTGCCATTGTATTCAGGGTCATCTGTTATATTTAAAGTTAGGTTCTAAGTTGCCGTGGGTGAGGCATGTAGTGCAAATATTATATCATAAATTCGTTTGGATATCAGATGCCTATGTTAGGACTCTCTCTACTACTTGAAGACATGTATGGAAATTTACAACATTTAAACTTGCATTGGCTATGTAAAAGAATTGTGTGCCCTTTTATGCCCAACTGACACCAGAAGACAGTTTATTTCTAAAATTCAAGAAATATCTAATAAAAGTTGAGTCATGTGCTCAATAAAAACATTAAAGGGACTAAGCTGCGATTTTAGCTCAACATTTTCAACATTTATTTTTAATTTTAAGCATCTAGAATTGTAATATGAGTTATTATAACGTTTCGTCAAAAATTACATGTAAAATTTTGAGTTACAAGCAGGATACAGAGTTTGAAATTCCTTGTGACGTAATCAATGTGACGTAATCAAAGTTCGAGTCTTGAAATTGTTTACAAATGTGTGGTATTAGTATGGGTTTCAATCAAATGTTGCTTTTTTGTTGATATTATTTATGAACACATTGAATCCATTAAACGTTTTTTGCACGAGTCATTTTGTCAAAGGGTAATTTCTGTAATTATTTGTAAACGAATATTAATACTCGAAACTTGTTTAATAACATTTATTTCTTACCTCTATATCTCGCTTGTAACTTGACTTCTAACATTCAATTTTTTGTCAATCACTCAAAAACCATAAGTAAATAATTTTAAAAATAAACAAGAGGCCAATAGGTCTTAACGGTCATCTGAGTACCAAAGCCTATACACAAACTTGTCGAGGAGTCTCATATATGCATTTAATTTAGTTTCATTCTGGAGAAGAAAATTCATAATATTGTAATGACGACCACCTCCTTACCTGAAATCTTTCAAAAAGGACTATGAAACCTAAAATTTTAGCGAAAAACCTAAACATCATAATAGATTGCATGACCTAATATTGAAAAGGTGCAAGAATCTGATAGAAAATAATTTTCCCATGATATTTGTTAACTTTCAAGATAGGTTTTATGTGTACTTGTAAATGTTTTTATAGATAAACTAAAACAAGGTGGCTAGTACTACTTATCAGTGATTTTGGTTATCCAAATATTACTTTACTTTTACCAAGTCTATTTGTTTATTTAGAAAGTTCAAAAACTGTTATTGTTTCAAATGATAAAAATAGTCGCATAACTCTTTTGATAGACATGCAACTTCTTAATTACATTTTATTCAATGATAAATTACTAAATATTAACAAGCAAAGGTAGATAATTCCATTATGAAGAGGCAAGGGAATATTATACACAATTAACTCCCCCTAAACTCTTTCCAAATGCTTTCACAATACCCCCCTCCCAGGCATAACCCTTGTCTTACAAGTAGGTGACATGAAATTTTATTAAAGCTGACAGCGTAAGTTTTTTTTCTAAATATGCAGTCAGTTTTTATTCTGAATCAGTAGACGTTTTTTAAACATTATATACATACATTATATACATTAACACTAAATGACCAATAAACCCCGTAAACTATACACTATATGATTGTTTTGCCCCCCCCCCCCCCATTTAAATCCTTACATGAGGTGACATGAAATCTAAAATATTGATAGATGGCTTTTTTTCTTTCTTTATATGCAGTTTTTATTCAGTATCAACAGAAGTAAAGAAACCGATTTTTTAAAACATTAAATACATGAACACTATATGATTATTTTGACCCCGCCCTAGAGTCAAAACCCCATGAAATTTATAATTTTGGTAGAGGGCTTCAAAATTATGAATTCAGTTCAATAGAGAAGATAATTTTAAAACCTTTTATGCATTAACACTATACACAATTCCATTTTGACCCCGCCCTAGATCAAAACCCATACTCATGAAGGGGAAATGAAATTTACAATTTTGGTAGAGGACTTTCTGGTTAACATAATTATGAAGTCAATATTTCTTACCGATGTGTGAGAATAGAGAAGATATTTAAACATGATATGCATTAACACTTTATTGCCATATTGCCCCCCCCCCCCCCCCCCCATGGCCTGAACCCCTGGCCCAGGGGCCATGAATTTATCAATCTAGGTAGAGGAGTTCATATACATCATAACCATGCATTCAGTTTTTCTCCCACATATCCCAGGGGTAATGAATTTCACAATTTTGGTAGAGAACATCATGGACATCATAATCATGCATTCAGTATTTTTTTCCACATGTGTGCAAGTAAAGAAGAAGATTTTCTAAGATTTAATACACTTGTACTATATGTCCATATTGGCCCCACCTTAGAGCCTAAACCCATGACCCAGGGACCATGAATTTCACAATTTTGGTAGAGGGCTTCATGACATCATAACCATGCATTCAGTCTTTTTCTTTCATGTGTGGGGGTAGGGAGGAAGATTTTTGAAAGTTTGGATTTTTATTGCATATTTGCCCCCATCCCCCCCCCCCCCTGTGGTGCCCTGGGGATGTTAAAGTCATAGTTTTCACAATTTAGATTCCTCTTACCATAACTATACTATATGCTTCACACAAAAAATGGTAACAATTGGCCTTGTAGTTTTCAAGGAGAAGTTAAAAATGTAAAATTGTTAACGCACAACGCTCACCGCACGACGCACACCGCACGACGACCGACTAAGACCAATTGCAGTAGGTCACCTGAGTGACTCAGGTGACCTAAACATTTCAAATCGTGTCTATGTTCCTTTAAGGTAATATTCATTAGAGTTACCTACTTAGAATCTTTACAAACGGTTTCTGACCTTAATATACACTGTGTATGTATTTATTAACAAAATGGAAGAAACATAATCAAACAGAGGCGCAATATATTGTTAAAAGTAGACAATTTTGTCATGGCGTGACACACAATATATCTTTTTATTATTTTAATTCACGCTAAACGATGGTTGATTGATCGCGTTTTTTACATAGGTGTTTTGTCGTTAAATAGTAGTGACAAGTTTCCTTATGCGATGCATTACTGTAAAAACGTATAAACTAGTATTTTAAAACTGATCTTTTCTCATAGTTACCATTGTGTTATTTCAAAGAAATAGTTCAGTGGCGTCATACAGTCAATATATATTGTTAAAACACCGACTACCTGAGTTTAAAGTTTTTAATCAAGAATAATTCAACGCTTGTCTGATTTACCATATAAAAATCGCTTTGAAAATGAAACAGACATAAACTATCACGAATGCTGTCATTTTTTCATTCATAGATATATAACAATTTAATGACAATTTCAAGAGTTTAACTTTGTCAATGATGTCCAAATAAAACAACTTTGTATAAAAGTGTGTCGGGTGAAAGAAATATCAGATTTTTACCTTTATGAAATTTCTACGGTTTATTTTATTCATTTTTTTAAAACTTTAATTTGTCTATTAAATGTAGACTTCAGACGATATAATATGATTTTGTAAACAATTCCAAGATTGTTTAAGCCCAAACGTGTAATCACGACAATCGTAAGTAAGACTTTAAGTGCCATCGATGCATGGCATTAATTTTCAGTCTACAACGATGAAAGTTCTTTTTGTATATTTAAGCATTTTGATGTAAAAAAAAAAAAAACAAAACAAAAAAAACCCAGAATGATGGAATTGTAGGATTATTTGAATACTGAATGGCTTATTGATAAAATACTTTTTTGACAAAATAATCAGGAAAGTGTTTGAGTAAAAAAATTGCTAATGCTGGTCAGAAGGATGAGTACTGAGACAAATTATTGCGACATTCGTCCCTGCTCATCAAGAACAGAGGATCGAATATTGAATCATCTTTCTAAAGCATAATTCTCTCACTATATTAATAATGATAATTCCAATTCCAGCCACTGTCTGTCTACAAACAAACTCAAAATTGTTATGCCATGTTTAACAATAATTTTATGTATGATTTATATGAGAGCCCGCTTTGTTTCGTTTACGCTACGTACATGTATTTATTCCTCGCTACATGAATAAAACAAAATTCTAACATTTAATAATTACCACAAGTTAAAACATAAGGGGTCCAAGAAACACAATGCACCTGAATAAAAAAAAATAATATAATATACAGATTCATCTCAAGAAACATGACGTCATGAAATACAATCTAATTGCTTGTTTCGGGAAACGCGTTGGAATATTTATAGTGAATATGACAACAGAGAACTTACAGTAAATATTGCCATGATAACCGGGAATTTGATGTACTTTGTTTTATATGCATACATAAATTATAACAAATTGCACCTTTTTATCCCTTATTTCATTGTTTTAAAACTTAAGCATGCAGACAATCACTGTACGATGAATACAGGTAAATGACACTTGTGGTTAAAAAATTAGAACGATCATGCAATAGGGATGGAAACATAAAAACTGAAGAGAATAGCTACACTGTAATTTCATTAATGTATTATTTCAATGTGAGATTTTTCACGACAAATATTTAAATCAAAATCATCTTAACAGCCAATGTAAATAGTGAAGCCTTCAAGCTGTTTGGTTATTTTTTTGCCGAGTACAGTATGATATGATGTTTCTATCAAACCGATTTTCGTCAAAATTAATAAACTTTCACCTTTTTACACTAGCAGAATCGTTCTCTTTATATTTACATACATGAATATATAAAAAAATATTGCAGTAAACAAAGTTACTTTTCAGAGAAACATGCAAAAAAAGTTAATGTCTCATGAGCATGTGAACAAAAGGGAACCCTTTGAATTCGTCCACCGATTACTTTGGCTTTTCAGTAAAAATTTTAATTAATCTAAGAAGGAAAAACTGAAAAATGATTTGTTAAAATATTATTGAAGGCAAAGTTCTTTTTTCAGCGAATACCTTAATCATTACGCCTTAATTTAAGGAGTTGGTGGGGGGGGGGGGGGGGGGTCATAGAGGGGGGCAAAGTAACCCGTTACTATTCGATGAAACGTTTGGTCTGTAAACAAACTTTTTGTTTTGGTTTTTTTTGTGTTTTTTTTTCAAATAAGATATCTTTTAAGATAACAGCCACTGCAATACCTATTATTATACTAATGCTATACAAAATTATTGTTTCAAAGCGTCCGTTATATTGGACATAAACTCGGACCTTCAGCTTTGAAATAATCACTGTATTTTACATAAGTGCATTGTCTACTCATTGGTAAATATGTATATCCTCCAATCTCCACCACACAATTCATTCGAATTTCCACGACAAGATGTATTGCACTCTCCGTCTGACACACGATTAGATAAAGTTTTAAGTTAATTGCCACAGAAGCAATATCGCCCATACTGAAAAAAATGTTATTGAAAAAAAATTAATTAAATTACATTAATGATGAATTTTCCTAAATTTACAATAAAAAAATATAGGTCTTTGTTAGTCAACTACACATTTTTATCAATCTTTACTCAATATTCCTTTAATGAGACAGTATTGGTTCAAAGTATATTTATTCAGACAATATTTTATTATGTAAATATATTAAATGGGCAGCAGACAATCTGCCTATTTGAGCCCTCTCCTTAAACAGTAATTTGACACTTTTTAAATTTTTAAACACTGATGGTACAATGTAACAACAAAATATAAGTGAGAAAAAACAAAAGAAAAATAACTGGAATTTGGTAGCTTATATATAATCATGAACAATCTTGAATAAAGCAACATTTTTATTATAAGACAAACTACAGTCCCCAAAAAACAATACGTCCGAGGAAATGAGGATATTTAAATGTAAGTTGCTTATTGACTGAATAAAAACTTGCCTCTGTAAATCATAATGTGGACAGACAAAGAAATACTGATAAGCATTTTCAGGTAGATAACCACACATATACATGTAACAAATGGAATTTTCACACCAAAAATGATTGAAAAGATCAACATTTAAATTGCTAGCATAATTACTTAACTGATAATGTATAGTATGTGCTTTTCTGTTTCCAAAGTCATAAAGTTTGTTTGGCTTTCTAAAAATATGTTTTTTATGGCTTTTTTAAATGAAGAAACAGTTGGTAAAATTCTAAATTGAAGAGGTAATTCATTCCATAATTTTATTGTTTAAGGTAAAAAACTGTTCATAAAAGCAAGTGTTTTTATCTGAGGTAAGACAGATTTAAAATAATCTTGGTGTCTTAGTGAGTAATTGTTTTGCGGTAATACACATGGTATGAGTAAATCCTGTAGGTATTTGGGGGCAAGTCCATGGACCATTATATAAAATAGTGTGAGTTTGTGAACCTTTCTTCTATCTGATAGTAGATCAATTCCCAATTGATCATACAGAGCAGACCTGGACGAGTTAATTCTTAGACCTGATATAATCCTTGCAGCAGTTACTTGAATATCTTCTAAAACTTTAACTTCTCTACCTGTACAATTGTCCCAAACTATGTCAGCATATTCTAAAACCGGTCTTATAAATGAGAAGTATATTTTTTAAGAGAGCATCTACTTAGCTTGTATTTAACAAGTTTCAATAGGTTTAACCTTTTACAAGCTTTTTCATGAATAGAATCAATATGTTGTTTCCAACCTCCATCATATTGGAGATTTACACCAAGATGGATGTGACTATCAACTTTTTGTATAAATGGACCATGGACACCAAACTGTACAGGAGGATGAGATATATTTTTCCTACTAAAATCAAGGTTTTTAGTTTTACTGGGATTTAAAATCAACTGCCCATATGTCAGACCATTTACATATTTTATCACGATCAGAAACAAGTGAATTTGTTACAGCCTGTGTGTCGTTGTCAACAATAACATATAAAAGGTGTCATCAGCAAAAAGACGAAGATTGTTTGATATATCATAAGACATGTCATTGATATATAATGAAAATAGAAATGGTCCAAGAACAGATCCTTGGGAAACACCTGAGGTAGTATATAAGGAAAACCCATCCAGAAAGACTTTTTGCATTCTTTCTACTAAATAGTTCTCAACCCAATCAGTAATTTGATTGCAAATGCCATATAGTTTTAGTTTATATAATGTACCATTGTGCTATACCCTATCAAAGGCTTTACTGATATCACAAAAAATAAATCTCGCATCTTTACCTTTATCAAGACTGGATATAATAGTATAATAAATTTCGACTAATTGGTTAGTGGTAGAATCACCAGGTTGAAACCCAGACTGGTATTTATAAATAATTTGATTTTCAAAGAGATAGTTGTGGATATGTTTAAATATAATTTTTTTCATGATCTTGCACAATACAGAAGTTATAGATATGGGCCTGTAATTATTACCTTCTTGCGCACATCCCTTATTTTTGTATACCGGTGTTATATGGGAAATGTTTCATATACTAGGGAGTTTACCCAAGCATAAGGAAAGATTAAATAATTTTTTGAGAGGTTTAACTATGGATTGAGATATATTTTTTATGATAAGGGATGGTATTCCATCAGGTCCAGTGGTTCAAAGTATACTAGAATATCCCATTATATGGTTTTAAGGTCTACACAAACCTGCAAGCCGAGATATTTAAAACTGCCCTCTCGTAAGCAACGACTTTTACAATCCAGTCTTCCATTTCGGTCCAATGTGAAAGGTCCTACTTCTAGAACCTTATCGTTAGCGGGGTATTCATTTTTAAAACATCCTGGTATTCCTGATAAAAATGAAACCGAGATACTTAATTGATATAATCACCCTTGTTTGTTTCTATGAAGATTTGAAAATAATTTGATGGCGCATTTACTATCATCGATTATTTTTACGGATATAACAACAACTCTGCATACAGTATTTATTGTTATTGATTTTACAAATCATAACCTCCAATTTTTTCAATAACATTATTAAACCTATCGGGTGGTGTTTTAAATTGCGTAAGTTTAAATTTATTTTACTACATGTAAATAGCATATTTCCAAAAAAAACTGTATAGTCTTTTTTTTTTAAAAAGAGTAAACTTTGACTAAAATGTTATTTCTTAAGGTCATGATACATCCACTAAATTAGAACAGTTATCATTCTAATTTTTTATTGTTTATCGAAATACACGAACCATCTTTATATTATCTGTAATTTCTGTAGTTAAATTCGTGTATTATTTAGTTTCATAGAAGCAATTATCAAAATTATCAAATTCTCAAAGTTTTGAGAAAAGAACATTATACAACACCGTCCAAAACATATATATATATATATATATATATATATATATATATATATATATATATATATATATAAATATATATATATATATATATTTATATATTTTACATTATTGTATCAAATATAAAATGACATTCAAAACAACTAATCAATAAAAATGTAAACATTTTTTTATGTTGTTAAACTTTTAATAATTTGAATTCTCTTATCGAACTTATTTATCTTACCTTTGAAGGTGCAATTCAAATTTGTCTTCCAAGATCCATCAGCTCGACATACAAAGAATTCAGAACCGTGTTGGTCATATCCGGAAGAGCACGTGATATGCATTCCTCTTGTTATACCGATGCCATCCCATTCCTTTACGTTTACCATAGAGAAAGCTTCATTCGAAGGTATACCACAATCTGTAATTTATATATTTAACATCATTTTACTCTATTAAAATTATGACATATAGTACATTCAATATATGTCTTGAATTTTATTACAACATGTATATCTATACTCACATCCCGAGTAATTTTTGAAAGAGAAAGCAGCAGGACATTTTCTTTAAATGAATAGGATTTTTTTGTTTTTTTTTTAATTTTGTCACATGAAGCATCTTACATTTAAAAGAAGAAAAAAACATACGGTAGGGTCTTATGATGCAAAAACCATCAATGATAACACATCGGTACACCAGTAAGAAAACTTAATGATTGAATTTGTCTTTTAGAGAGACAGGTGAATTGTTCCTTCTCTACTAATATGTTTTTGTTTATTTGTAAAACACATCTGTATACAAAGTTATTTCCGATCCGTGGTTTTTTTTTTTGTTGTTGTTTTTATTTTGGTTTTTTTCCGGGGGTGGGGTAGGGGGTTAGGTGCCCTTATACAATTCGTCTAAATACAGTAAGAGCTTGGTACTCTTTTTTATTTATACTCAGATGTTTTGAATTGGCATAGTCTTAACTTTGGCCGCTGCCAACGAGGGCGGGTAAGGCGAAACAAACCGGGGGCAAATGTTTTCCAGTATAAACAGTTTGCACAAGGATCACCTAACGCTATGCCATATTCAATTTTGGATGATTCCAATGATGCTTTTAAAGGTCCTCATTCTCATCTATTGATTTATCTTATTAATGCTTATCATAAAAAATCATAAGTTAATGCTTGATGGGAAGTGTCGCGTAGTTTAAATATAATAAATAAAACATACTTATGTGTGAACAGAAATACTAACATGAGGTCCATGGGGCCACATCGCTCACCTGAGCAACAATGACTTTATACATGTATGCGCGTTCAAAGGATATTGTGCCATATGGCCTGAACAAAAAATAAATACCGTAAAGTATCCGAATTCTACACTTATTTTTGCATACACTAAATCTTTGACATTGTACCTTTATGAAATACCATTTTTACCGCAAGAAGATCCTATGCAAGATATTAAACTGAATTTCTGGTAGGGGTACACGTACACGTGAATTTCCAATTCCCTTCATTTTAGCTCTGCCCCCCCCCCCCCCCCCACAATTTATGAAGTGATCAAAATATATGAGCATATAGGTACATTTTCTTCTTCAACTACTTACTAGTTATTTATTTTATTTAAAAGATTCCTATATGTGGAAGAAGAAAATTGTATCTCAATAGGCTCAAATTAAAAACATTAAAAAAGTTAATTGGTCTTCCCCATTAATAAACAATTGTTGTTTTCCTGGTGTGAACTCATGTGACGTTTTATAACCTTACTCACTTGATCGATAAATACACTCGAATGAAAAATGTTGGCACGTGATATGTTAATGAGTTATTATAATCAATGTATTGACAGGCATATCACTCTATTTTACTAAGGCCCACCCTTTATTTTTCTTTATTCAAAAACAACAAATGGCTACAAACCAAGATGATTTTCCGCTGTAATATTCTCTTAAGAATAGCGATAATGCATTTACCCCCATAACAGTAATGTGTCAGAGCTATGGAAACTGTTTTAAAGACGTCGGTTTTATTTACTTGTGTCTGAAAAACTATCAAAATTGGTGTAGATTCCATATAATTAATCGAATAAGGAGCGGTCCCCAGAAAGTAGTTACAGCATATCATCCTTTTAGCAAGACATTTCTAATGATCAACCAAAATTTCAGCGTCAATCGTAGAATTATAAACAAGATACATAGCTTGGATTGAGTCAAGTTTTTGTTCACATGAGTTTATTACATTCAACTTAAGATTTTTAAACTTGGTATTTCCTATTCAGCATAGCTGCATTTAAAATATATAAAATATAAACAAACTAAAGCATGACCTCAGCTCTGTGTAAAAACATAGCATTGTGCGCAAAGCTCTGTATTTTGCTTATATCTCGAAGCTTGATTCTCAGATACGGTTAGTAAATATAAAATTGAAAACAATTAAAACAAAAGAAAAATGCACTAAAACAAAGAAAGAACACGCTTTATTTTTCATCATATATATATATATACTTATATATTTTTAGCAGCGAAAAAATTCTACGTTTAGACTGAAAATGATGAGCATTTTAACAAAACATGTTGCATTAATCAACCATTACGTAGATATCATACCGAATTAAATGTACCAAAAGCAGTGCATCAAAGTTTATTTGCTTATTTTGCGAAGGTACATATAAACAATTAGCTGCCTGATTTACCGAATTCTATATTTGATTCGATACGAAAAAATTCAAAAATACAGGCGATAGTTCCCCTCAAGTTAAAAAGAAACGAAGCGAAAATCAAAACAAGCTAAAACCACAATCAGAAGTGAAAATGTCAACGCATTGAAATATTTAACCTCCATTTACTTCACAAAAACTGGTCCTCTGTCTCTAACCTGGTTTTCGATATATGAAATATCGAGCCCGAAGTTAAACTGATTGACCCCCCCCCCCCCCCATTCTCTCTGTCTTATTATTATTTTCGTAAATTACTCAAATTTGAAACAGAATTAGCCCATAATTTTTGCAATTTATATCTTCCTTTCCATAAGGATTATTTATGCTAAATTACGTTGAATTTGACTCAGTAGTTCTTGAGAAGAAGATTTTTAAAATGCACCCCCATTTTACTACAGTTTTGAGGTTTTCTCCGCTTTGAATAAAGATCAGTCTTTTATTTCTGCAATTTATATTCATCTTACCATAAGGAAGCTTTGTGCCAAATTTGGTTGAAATTGGCCTGGTGGTTTTAGAGAAGAAGTTCAAAATGTGAAAGTTTACAAACGGACGGACGGACAGACGGACTTAATGTGATCAGAAAAGCTCACTTGAGCTTTTCAGCTCAGGTGAGCTAAAAAGAGTACCTGAAAGGACACATTTGAACTTTCCAAAAGGTTCTGGAATGCACTTTTCATTCAATGTACAGTTTGACATTGAACACGCTCCTGCAATGGCCTGAAAAAATCAAATGCTACAGTGGTTTTACTTATATTCGTAAAGTACTCATTTTCGTTGTTTACATTATTGAGGTGATTTACGCAATAACGTGTCTATTGCAGTGTAATTATACCCGCACTTTCTAAAGAAAGTTCGGGTATATTGTTGTTACCCTGTTCCGTCTGTCCGTCCGTCCGTCCGTCTGTCTGTCACGTTTTACTTTCTCAAACTGCTCTTACATCTTATAAACCAGCAAACTGAACTCTTGGAGTATGATTTGGGGTGTCATGTTGTTTTGTAAAAAGGTATCAAAAATTCTCTGGTAGTCCTGGGGGTCAAATAATTGGTAAAAAATGACGTTTTTTGACAAAAACCTTCTTCCTCGAACTCCTTTTACATTTTCAACAGTAGACAAATCATGTCTTGGAATATGTTTTGGGTGTCCTATAGATGCGCAATAAGGTTTCGGAAATTTCAATTTTGTCCTGGCGGTCATTAAATGGCTGAAAAATGAAACTTTTGATGGCTGAAAAAACCTACTTCCCAGAACTCCTCTCATGATTTAATGAATAGCCACATCATTTATAGGGATATAACAGAGGCTGAGCTATAGATTTGCAATAAGGTTTTAGAAATATAAATTTGATTCTGAGGGTCAATGCTATCTGCAAAATGATGTTCTGTCCCATAAAAAACCTAATTCCTGGACCTCCTCTTATCTCTTGTGATTGAAATAATGTACCATAAGATGCATAAGGAGGAAGAATATATATGCTTTAAGGGTGGGGATCACAAGCATTTTTTTTCACGTTATTTGATCATTTTTGATTTTAAGAGGGTGGGGTGGGGTTAGGGTGACCCCCAGATGCCATGACCTACTAATACCACAAAAAGATTTACCTTGACATGGTCATGGTTCAATAAGCAAAAATATATATGGTTTAGGAGTGGGGATTTCGATGATTTTGAGGATATTTTAAAAATATTCAACTATTCATGTTTTCTATTTAAGAGGAGGGGGTGGGGGTGGGGGTTTAAAAACAACTCCGGGGGTGGGGGAATGACCCAAGGGGCAGGGGCCAATTTGTCTTAAATGTATCTTGACATGATCAGCAGAATTGGACAGAATTATCACTATAGGGCATCTGCAGAGTGGGGCCCTAAATAGTTACAAAATCAATCTACAAAAAATATTGATAATATGTTATACATGTATTCAGAAATGTCTTTATTTCCAAAATGATTTAAAAATTAATCATTCAAAATGAGTTATAAATAACCGATTGGCAATTCTGCAATTGATTGCAAGATCCCTAGTATAATATCACATGTATTTTTTTTTATATATATAATAATACATGTATGTTAACAATCAGGATTTAAATGCACAAATTTTCATGAGTCATAAAACTTGACATACCACATATCTCTTGACAAAAAAGAATAAGCAATTTAAAATAAAAGAAAATTAGTCATTAACTCTTTTTCTATTACTGGTGTATGATGATGGGGTAGGGGGTATAATGGGAAAAAAGCTGCAGCATGCCTTCATTCTCACTAAAAATGTATATCTAATCCACACATCTTGGGGATGGGGAACGGTTAAGGCCCCTTCCCCTTCCTCTCTATTATAACTCATATAAACATGATATTTAATACCCCAATTTAATACAAAAGAGGGTCAATATGGAGTCAACTCAATAGTGTAAGTCTGACAAATGAAAAAAAATAAAAAAAAATCTGCAATTAAAATGACAGAAACTGTAGATAAGCTTATTTAAATACAGATTATGATACAGTATGCTGGCAAAGGGAGATCACATTTTAGAAAGTGAAAGTAAAACTTAACTGTTTTGTATACCGGTGTCTCATTATATTGCGCTACTACATGTATTATACTTACCTATATTGTTCAACATCATAATGATAATCCAATTAGCACAATACAAATTCCTTTAGCTGATCACCACAAAAGAAACGTTTAATCATGTTAATTAATCCTATTCTGCACATCAAGAAAACATATGCATGTACACCATGTGAAACCAATCTAACCAAAGAGCTGGGTAAAACTAGTACCCGATGCAACCTGTGCACCTCTGTTGTGTAAGTAACTTCAGACAAAGATCATTTAATTGAAACATATTGCATGTGGCCTTCTTTTTGACTAAAACTAGTACAAGAGAGTGTTATTTAGAGGCAAACACTTGGTGCGGGTATAACTGTCTCATGACAGCATCTAGTTTCTAATTATAAATTATGTTGAAAATACCATTTTTAAAACTTTGAATTACATTCAATCCCCAAAAACTTTAACACTGAATAATAATAATAAAACTATAGTAAATTTTAAAAAATGAACAATAAAGTGACACTGGATGAAAAATCCAGTTTCAGCAAAACTAAAACTATATGGAAACCTTGCTGAAACTTGAAGTTGAAGTTTCCTGTATAGTTTCCGCAATGCGGAAACCATTATATCGATTCAGCAAGTATCCGTTAGGTTTCAGTCAGCAGAAACCTTAGTCTAAGATTCCTAATGGTTTCCGCAATGCAGAAACCAAAATTGAGATGTATGAAAAGTGATGTAAATAATTATGGAATTATCAATCAGTTTCAGCACATTTCCGCTAGGTTTTATTAATGAAGAAACGTACGTGTAATCATTTTCCTTTATAAAAAAAATCTGCACAATAATTTAAGGTTCCTTTGATTTTTTTGTGAATAATAATTTAATCAGATTGACCCTCTTTATAATTGAATTCCAATGTTTAGTATTATGATTTAGTCAAAAAAGTATTCGGATATATTAAGACTTTCCGACTGGTTTTGCAGCGATGTGTAGAAAGTAGAGATGTCAACGAGTACTCGAGTATTCAACTATCGCTCGGGCACACCGTATCATCGACTAAAATTATCTTAGTCGATTACTCGTTATAAAGTGAAGAAAAATATCTAAACATTTTTTTTATTAGCGCAGCAGTTTTTGGGCTTCAAATGAACGTAACAGTTTTCTTTTTTCAACAGTTTTGATCATGGTATACTCTATTCCATATAACGGATGTCCTGGTATATTTTAAGCAGCTAACAATTGTTTTCTTTCGATATTATAGATCAAATTATTGTTTTGAATATGAGTATTTATGCACACAGTCATTTACTTGGTGAGATCCAGTTGTTGTTCTTGTAATCAATTAATTGGATAAGATGTTTGTATTAATCAAAATTAAATTACAACATCTCAAGGCTTTTGTTTTTATAATCATTAACTGTAATTGTTGAATTGGCACAGGAAATGACTTAATATGAAGCAGGTCACATTTGATTTGCCTAAGATGATATCGAGCTAAATTATGTTTAAGCGTCACAAGGAAAAAAAACCGCTTATATATTAGACATTAGTTAACGGATATTTAGATAAAATACTGTTTAATTTATTTGAAATCAAATACGCCAAGTGCGTATTATCATGAGTTTTTAAATGTTTATTGTGTACACATGGCAGTAGAATTACATGCATTTGATTTGGAAAAGACACACAGTTTCAAAAAATCAACGAGTACTCGACTATCTCTCAACAGAAGGCTCCGATTAACCCACGAAGCCAACCGAGAAGAATTGACATCCCTATTAGAAAGTCACTTGTCTGTTCATCATATGATATGACGTTATACGCAAGTGAGTGGAGGCTAGGTATAGCCGTTCCTATGCAAATAAGCAAATCAAAATGCTTAAGATGCTTATCTTTTATACAGAAAAAAAAGAATAAAGTTGTTAGGATACGCACGTCACGTGACTACACAGTACATATAACGTCACAAAAATCAGATTAATGATTCAAATTTATGGACATGAATGAAAAACATTCATTCATCATATTTCACTCTTTTTAAATAATGTCTACCTATGACTTTCGATCATTTGATTAATTATCTTACCTTATTCCAGTCTGCTCTTGCACTATATATCCACCTAGGCTTTTCTAAATACAGATCCGATGAAGAAACATTTGTTTCGAAGTTGGTCTGACAGAAGTGGGCTCCCTGGTGGTAGTTAATGGACTGACATCGTGTTGTTCTCAGACAATCCTCCACACAATCCAGAATACTGTATTTATCATACGACATTATCATCTTTCTGTCCAGTTTGTGTCCGTACTGCAACATAGAATAGCCATGTCTAAGATCCGCATTACAAACATCAAGGGCGAAGAAGAAAAATGAAAGAAGTCGAAAAACCCAGTGTAGAAGAAACATTTCTATCATGACTTGCTACATGTATGCAAACAGTTTAAACACCAAGATGCCGGCTCCTATGATGTACACCTTCGTTTTATAACAAAATACCGGAAAAAATATATTTACAAATTTACAAACATTTTTCATTTTCTAATAACTATTTGTTATTCACGAAGAAAGCTTGAGACCATGTATTATCCTCTTTGTTGTCTTAGCAGGTACTTTTTGTTAATGAATACTTTCTTTGTTGATCAAAGTGAAATAAAATTGGAAATATATTCATGCATCATTGCTTTACAATTAATTCTGCGACACTAACGGCTCACCATTTATTGTTTTGTAACATGCTTGCGTTAATTATTAATTCTGCTCCTATTTCAATAAAAAAAAAACCCATAAATCTGAAGCTACCTTAAGGCTAATGAGAGCAAAAATATGATGTACATGGAAGTAAGACTGAAGATAATGTTCTTGAGAAATAAATCAAACTGAAAATATGATTTATCAGGACGTAATTGTTTATAAGGGCATGGTCACGAATTGAGAAGATTTTATTTTTTCATATTTTGTTTCTCTAATTCTAATGTTAACAATGCTTCACTTTAGATTTTATTTCAGAAAAAGCAAATAAATTTTAAAATATAAAAAATACAATTAAAAATAAAAAAGAAAGCTTTGTTATATTTTTGTATTCAAAAGGTAAATACATGTATTATTAAAACTTTGCTAAAATTATTATCTTTTGATTACAATCGCAAGGTTTTTTAAATGCGCCCATAATTTACAATCATTATGGCGGATATTTGTGATTTTTGGTCTTTTTGGCGTTGACGCATTATCCGACACAAATCTTTTTGTCTTTGAAAAGAGGCTATTTGCGGGAGGGGGCCCAGAAGTTCATAGTTTAGTTTTGTTGAACATTTTATTGAAAATTTTCGGTCGTCTTCTCTGAAAATTCTATGTTCATTTTGGATTTTGTTTCATACATTTAGATGCCTGCAATTAAGAAATAAGGAATCAATGTTTTAATATGATAAGGTCAGCATATAGTCGGGACGTTATTAAATCTAATATAAAGCCCGAATGGCTTTATTATAGATTTCATCATGCCTTGACTGTATTGTGCACCTCATAATATTTATAGAATGAACATTTATTACTTATATATGTGCTGTAACCAAACAAGAGTTATGCCCCTTTTTGTCTTTTGTAAAATAGTTTTGTTATGTACGAGTTACCTAATGTTTTGTATTTTGGAACTCTTCAGTGTTACGTTGATCCAACGTTTGCCGTGCTGAAGTACACGAGGTGCTCCACCTTCGTTTATTTACATGAACGACATCCTAGCCTGCTCAAAATGTAAGACTGATTATATAAACTTGTAATTATAAATTCATATGATTTCTTAGATTGCATTTCATGTGTTTATCAAATATTTTAATCGAACACGGTTTAATACTTTAATCGATACTTTGGCGGCCATATTTAAATGTCCTATATCTGTATACTTAGTATAACAATTTGTTTTCAAAGTTTCTGGTATATTAATAGATCATGAATTTATTGAGTTTTCTGAATATGTATTTTCTCTCTATTAACTCTTAAAGATAGCCTACTAGAATATAAATGCATGTGACTGTGTGTGTATTGTATGACATGGTATTGTAATAGTGTCTTTATTTGTGTTTATTTTTTGTTACAGCCTTTTACCATATGTTGGCATATGCAGATGAATAAAACGGAGAAAATATTGTATGCGTTCATGTCTTCATGGTTCGCTTAGCTGTTTTTCTAACAGCACAATTTATATAATTATCAACAATTGTTTGATTTAATATGTAACCAGTTATTTATTTGTATCTTAAATTACAGCACTAGCGTACGTGTTTGATTGGTATACTTGAGTAGAGTGAGTGTTTATGCATGAGAGTTTAAAATCTGTAACATGGATAATGACAAGACTGGACAATAGGGTCACATTTCTAATTCTACATGCACTCTTCCCCGCCAAAATCTTATACCGGACTGACACTCTCCGCCTAGCCCTTGAACGGGTCAGAACGACATACAGTATAGCAATATACTTAAGCATTAGGATTGTTTGTCCCGGTATGAATTAATGTAATAAATTAAAGTTCATTCTTAATTGTAATATTACTGTTTCATTTCATTGTCTAATGGGTATGTTTGTGTCTAATTGTATTGTCATTTGTGTCTATTCTGTGTTTCTTGTATAATTACACAATTTCAGATTTCTTCTGTATAATAAATATTTATAACAACGACCCAAGCTTGGCTTTATTCTACCACTGGCTACATTAATAAAGAGAATAAGAATGTATGTAGCGCTTTAAAGACATCTCTGAACAAACAATTTCTAATTTAAAAAAAAATCAAACACTTTAAATTATTCTTAACGATTGCTATCGTAAAAAGAATGTAAATTATATGCCCAACGCTATTCACATTTTTTTTATATTAAATCTTTAAGCAACATTCGACATAATACACTGTTTAGTGAAAAAAATATACTAGCAACAAATGTATTAGAGCAAAAACTGCATTATGTGGGCATAAAACCATCAGAATAAATAGTCATAACTCAGAAAGAAGAAACCCGAATCCGAATTTTCTCTCTCTGTTTTTCAACATTTAAAATACAATTTATTTTTCTAACATGTTTTTGATACAATTAACTTTAAGTGTGAAATGCTTAAAGAAATCTAACTGTGTTTAAAGGACTTATAAGAGTCCATCATTATAAGTGTCAAATTCGGTCACAATCAATAATAATTTTAAACATGTTTCAAGTATACTTTATTGGTTTGTTATTTAGACTATAGTCTATACGAGACATATGTCTCCTTTGTATATTTTCTAGTAGTACATAAGTCCAGAAATAACGCCATCTTTGCAAACTCATCTCAGTTCTCAAAAGTGCGTTTCGATAGATCTTGAGATGGAAAATAAAGGGTGACACTCTTATTTTTTTTCTAAAAGTAATAAGCCTAATATTGATAAATCGTTTATGAAAGTGTTTTGCTTATTTAAGGAAGGAGTCTTTTCGTTATTAGACATACTTCTTATAACAAGAAATTTGTGAAATTTTTACATGGTCAAACATATCATATCACCAAATGATTGTATCAGTTTAATCAAATTTGACCTCCTTTTTTTTGCATGAAGGTGAGGTCAAGGTCACTACCTTTTTTTCTCAACTTGAAGGATGATAAAAATAAAGGTAGTTATCTGCAGTTTTGTAGACATCTGTTTAAGATATAAAGTTTGTATTCTTCAATGAAATGATATATTATAAGAATGTTTATCAGCTTATACTACTAAATTGAAATAAATATTTAAACTAAAATTAATATTGTTTAGCCTGCATTTCCTCTAATTTTCATAAATTTTGAAGATATTTTAATCATTTTTCTTTGCTTCCTATCATAAGATATTATTGATTCTTACATATTATGAAGACTATACATAAAGATATAAACTGACAGAAAAGCTAATATATTGACCATTTAATAAGAGAGAAAATCCGTTTTTAGTGATTTTTTCACACAAATTTATTTATAAGCGCTTAAAAAAGCTTATGAAATGTAATTTGATAGGCAAATCATGTTTTAAAAACATATTCTAAACCCTAGTATCTTATTAGTTCAAATTAGTTGAAAAAATCCATCATTAATGTTATTGTTTGAAAAATACTAAATAAACTAATGAATCTATAGCAATTCTGAATTGCAAAAAACATGTGATATTTTCCTACCCCAATGTTCCACCAAAATTATAGTCCTTGTTAGACTCCTAACTTTGTTTATTATTTCTATGCCAAGTTGTATAATAGTAAAAAAGATAGAAAAAAAATGATATTTCAATTTCCTTTCATATTCATTTAATGAACATTTAATTAAATTTACTTTTGACAAATCGAAAACCAGAAAAGACTCCTTCCTTAAGCTCGGTTTTAAAACCAGCAGTTAATGCAAAAAGTATGGCCGAAATTTTCAACTTAATGGCATATTTTAAATTAATTGTATTTTGATAAATAGAATTGATGGAAACTGCAAATATACTTTACATTTAAGCTGTTTAAATTAAAACAAAAAAACCCATCAATTTTTAATTTATTTTTCATATCAGCGGGCCATTCTAATACCTTTCAAATGTAGGTTTTAACGGAAATGAATGTTTTAACAATTGGCTCAGTTTTTGTTTGGGGAAAGGGGGGGGGGACGGGGCTTTGGTATATACTTGCATGATTATATGCTGAAGGTACATCGTGCAATCTATCAATTAATCATTCTGATCCTTACTCTATACATACACATGTAAGCTTGTGGATTATTTTCAAACATTTCGCAATGCAAGTTAAAGAATAAATCTATTGAGAAAACATATATCAAATGTACAAAGAGTTAATGGAATAGTAACTGAACTATTCCTTAACAAAACCGTGCTTAGTTGATAAAATGCCCGCTTACATTTCATTTTTTTCATGATTGAAATTAGATTCATTTCCTTTAAAACTGTTGTGTAATAATTAGGATTTCATGCCGGTAAATTAAATACATATTTATTTTTATTTAAAGTAGTCCGAGAATCGCAATACGTCATAATACGGATTTTACAATATTAGTTCGACTTTTACATAGCGTTTTAGATATCCGGTATTGATTTTGCTCTACATCGCTGTTGTAAACAATGACAATAATAAGCAATTAGAACGGTAATTTATGTATTGTAAGAGAGATAGAAATGATTAATGTTCAGAAACTTGATTTTGTTAAAGTAAAACGAAAAAAGAAATTTCTGATTAACCAGGTTCTCAAGTATACTTACATCTTCTTTGTTTTGATGCAACGCCCCCCCCCCCCCCCCCCCCCCGCCCATAATATTTCTTTTTTCTTCTAATAAAATCGGTTAAAATTTAGAGACATAAGTTATTTCCTATTTTAATAATCGTAAATTAATAAATGTTTAAATCATATCTAACATTGTTGACAGAACTAAGCAGAAAACTGTTGCAAAATGTAATTTTTACGGAATTTTTCTTCAGGGTCTACATGGTTTAGAGCTTATAGCGTGAAAAGTTATTCCTCAAAATATGTTTTATTTTACTGAATCTTTTTTCTAAGATGTCATTCTATAGAATAAACACCATGAATTTAGGTTTGAGTCCAAAACATTCTAAGAAATGGCTGATAGTAAACTTAGGCACTGTAAGATACCAGGTTAAGATCATATATTAAAAAAACATGTGCCATTAACTTTTCCAATATTTTGCTTGTGTATACGAAACTTTTAAATATGATTTTTGATATTGGCTTTGTCCCTAATTGGTGATTTCATGGGGTTGTTAAAATAAGGGTCACCCAACAACACGAGATGATTACCACCCTATTGTTGGGTTACATGTGAGCTGTCTTGGTAAACTTTTTAAATGCACTTTAAATAGTAAAGATAGTGAGGATGTAATGGAAAATATCAAAAACTTCAAGTACATCGGAATTTTTTTTTCAGATCATACCCCAGGTCCATGAAGTAATCTTAGACTTAAGTCAAAAATGTAAACTTTCGTAATGTCTCGTGATTGAACACACTGACAAAATTGAAATGCTATTAAAAGTGTCTTAATAGAATGTTGTTCATTACAAGTTCCAATGGTCATTTTATGATAAACATATGTCAATCATTTAATGACTGACTGAGATTTTGACTTAAGTCTGAACTTGCTTTATGATCCTTAAGGCCAGGTCTTTTTGTAAAGCTAAGAAACATTAATGACATGTGGTGTTAACGAACAGTGTTCAAATACAATTTCCAAAGGAAAATTACAAAACAGGAGCAGAGAAAACACGGACCTCTTAAATAGAGGTAGGATCAGATACAATGGACAAGCCCACTAAGAACAAGCTGTCAATTTTCCAATTCAAACGTATTAAATTTTTCAACTTTTTCATTGAAACTGAATTCTATCTAGTAAAACAGGATGATTTGTAAATGCGTAGTGACTGTCGGTAAGTGTAGTTTTTTCATCAACGCTTGAACTATATACAAATACACTTATACGTGTCTATTGTAAAAGGCTTAAGTATATATTTAAGCTTCATGTAGAAAACACTTTCACTAGAATATGTAATATGGATAACAATCATATGTTTATTTGATTCACAACCACAAATCTCAGCTAAAATGTAAGGAAGCATAAAATAAAATCACTGCTGCTCTACTTTTAAAATCGAAAACAATCTTTGCGAGTGTTTTGTTTTTGGTAAATATAAAGTGGATTAACTCTAACTTTTGTAAGACATATTTTATTTTATGCTCGACAATCAATTTGCATAAGTAATAATTGAGATCATAAAAATTCCTATCTAATTGATCGTTACACAGTATGAAATATCAATTATCAATTGCTTATTAAGAGACTAATTGATAAAAGATCAACATTTCGCTATACTTGGGCCGGAAAAGGCGCCACGTATGAAGCAATATCTTTACCATAAATACATAAATATAGACATAAACTTAAATTGTTTCAAAAAATATGTTCATCAATTAAAACTAAAGACTTTTGCTAAATTTAGGTTTAAGCGCGGATTTAAAAGCAACTGTTATTGACATTTTGAGAAAATTGATAAATACTATTCATATTACGTCTATAACGGTGAACAACCAGACATACAACAAATCAATAATCAAACTAAATTATAGAGACGTAATATCTAAAATAAAAGGTAGCTATTGTTACGTCATAATACAAAAAATCTGAGTTATCTCTATGTAGCCGCAAACCTTACTATATTAAATATGAATAAATATGGCATCGATAAGCACATATAACCATTTTACTCTTAAATTGAACAGAAAAACTAAAACTAAACAGCATAAAAAAAGTATTACATGTACAACAATGAATTCGTCAGTTCTGAACCAGTGCATCATTTCAATACTACCTATGATCTACACATCAACTAAGCGATACAAATGAGACGTTAGAAATTCAAACTCCATTGATTTAGAATATAGCAGTCGATTGCATTTGAAATAAAATTATCTTTTCAACAAATATAAAAATTACAGAATAAATATCACTGTGCCGGATAATTATGCCAGTGCCAAGGTGGCATTTTAGCACCCCTCTAAGCTGCATATATCGAACAATTCAAATATGCCATATGGTAGATCATTGCCTAAAGAGTTTAAAACCACCTTTGTTTTCATTTTATCTCACCTGTCAGGGGAGATATTCACCTTTCAAAAAAAATCCTACAGGAAAACAATTTTTCCAGCAGGAAAAATAATATTCCTATAAGAAATTTGAAATTTCCTATCAGAATACAAGCACGTCCTACAGGAATATTGATTTCGATAGGATTTGATCAAATCCGATAGAAAATATTAATTTCCTATAGGAAAACTACCTGTCTGAAACAAATTCGTACAGGAAATACCTCTCTCCTATAGGAAATACAATTCCTTTGGGGTTTTTAGAAAATCCTATAGAATTGTAAATATTTCCTGTAGGAGAATCATTTCTCCTATGGGAATTATCATTTTCCTATGGGATATTAATTTTCAAAGGTAAATATCTCACCTGTCAGGTGAAACACACTAAAAACAAAAGTGGTTATACATGTATACTCTATAGACAATGGTCTATCATTTGGTATATATGGATTTTCCCGAAACTGTATCTTAAGCGGGTGCAAAAATACCACCTTGGCACTGGCATAATTATACAGCACAGCGTTAAATGTTTAAACGAAACAGTTGTACAATGTAACTAAAAATAAATTTGAAATTGATTTATCATTTATGATTTGAAAATTCTGAAACGGTCTGACAATGGTTTCGTTTTTGACATTGCGCCACCGGTCGATTATATCATCAATAATACTTTCAGTTCACCTATTCAGTCTCATAAAATATTTGATATAAACAAATAATCGTATTTAAATTAATTTACCCCCTTTCTGGCACAAGCTTCATTTTTTTTCTTCTCTTAACTGAATAACGGCACTTGTCTTCGCAATTTTAGGACAACCCTCGTATAATCAGAGTTCACTAAATTAAGCTAAAATTATGAAAGCAGAAGGCTCATTCGAAATTCGATATTCAAAATTCGAGATTCGAAATACAAAATTCAAGATTCGAAATTTGAGATTCAATATCTAAATTAACCAATCAAATCATGGATCTAAAACCTGTATCCTGGCGACATCGAACCGCTCTAAATAAAGATCATTCATACATGATCTTACCTTAAAATATCTTAATAACTCTTATTTAGTGATTATTTAAGGAATAAGGAATCATTCTTTGAGTATTATAAGGTGATAATTTCGGTCGGGGCGTGATCATATTCAATAAAGCCCGAAGGGCTTTATGATAGATCTGATCACGCCCCGACCGAAATTATCACCTCATAATATTCAAAGAATGATTCCTTATTACTTATATTTATATAATTTTCAGCAGTTGTACGATTAAATATTATAATATTAATTATGTAAACCCTCTTGCGCCCCCAACAATACGTCTTTGAATTTATTGGGCTCCATAGTATAAAATCGATTCGTAGTGTTATTGCATACAGAGACACTGGAAAATGTAAATATATTATGGTTAAATTAATTTTGATGAATTAAACCCAAACAGTATAAACAATTAAATTAGTGATAACACTGTGTACTTTGCGAATCTAAGTGATTTTGTTTGCCCTGTACGTATTCTCCCCCGATACACTTTAATCCGTAGTGTATTCGCCCCAACTGTGTATAAATCGATTCGCGAAAAAAAAGATCTTTTATCTTACTACTTAAAATTGAGTGAGGTTTTTGCTATGAAACGAAATTCAATGATATAATCAACCTATCAAAATATAGGCTATGATGAAGTTCAAAAAGTTTAAAAACCATAGAGGATAATGATTTTCAACCTCAACGACATCAGTCCAGATCCGAATAGTGTAGTGTACTGTACGAATGTCATTGTCGAGATTACAAAGAGAGAGAGAGAGAGAGAAAGAGAGAGAGAGAGAGAGAGAGAGAGAGAGAGAGAGAGAGAGAGAGAGAGAGAGAGAGAGAGAGATTGTGTGAGAGAGAGATTGTGTGAGAGATTGTGTGAGAGAGAGAGAAAGAGAGAGAAATACAAGTATATGTAGACGATGAGCCCTTTAAAGGAGAAAAAGGGTAAAAAGACAGGAGGTAGCTAGGGTAGGGCAGACCTAATTGCAAGCTTTAATTTCCTTCAACAGTGGTCGCGCACGTGTGATTTACATCGACTCTCTAACTCTCTCTCTCTCTTTCTCTCTTTCTCTCTCTCTCTCTCTCTCTCTCTCTCTCTCATCACCGGTTTGAGTACTCAAAACCGTGGTTTCCTTTTCCCTGAGGCTGAGGGGATTTTGGGTATTTGTGATCTTTTAAACAACAGCTAGCGATGACGCCAAAAAAAAACCCATTAGATTTTCTAAAAATTATTTGTGGGTGGGTAGTACCAATGATCTTTTTTTCAGTATATAGATTTCGGGGAGGGGGGGGGGGGGGTTATATAGTCCTCATTCCGGTCTCAGGTTCTTCAAATGTGACTTCCAAGATGTTATAGATAGATGCTACTTATTTATGTCAACATACAACTTAGTTATGTTGACATGCGAGATAATTATGCTGACACGTACAATAACTTGCACACAAGGGACAGAAATATGCCACCATAGGTAAGAGCTGCACTGGTGCATCTATTTACCCAAATGGACCCAAATATACCCAAATCAACCTAAAAATGATGACGAAACTAATTTTAAGGGGATCATTTTTCATTACTTATCGGGTTTGTCCTTTAGAAAAAATCTTGAAACAAATTTTCTCCACACATGTTTAGCAAAAAAAAAAACGACAATTGTTTCAGACTTTTTTAGGGGGGGGGGGGTCCGGTAAAGGACATGTGTTGCTTGTGTAACACTCTCAGATTGTTTGTTATACTAGTTAATACATTATGCTTTGAAATGAAAGTTTCCAATTACACTGTAAAACGTTTCCATCATTTTGGCCCGGGCGATAGTTTAAAACAATTCTCAAAGCATTTACATGTATTTCAACCGTTCAATTTCGGACAAAAAAAATTCTGGATCCCCACCTGGTGTGTCCTACTCCTTGAAATTTAGAATTACATGTAGTTGACCATATATACATTGTACACATTAATTGAATCGGCATTGCTATGTTACGATAGCATTTTTATCAATGTATTTGCAGGATTTGTAACAAATAACAGCCTATTTTTAGTTTTTGCACTGATAATTTGAGAGAATTTGCCGCCATCTTCTATGCATTCCCCACATCACACACAGTTTCTTTATTTGGTGTTCTGTTTGTATATGGCGACACAGTGGTAATTTTGCACCACTCGCCCCTTTTAGCTTCACACTGGTTAAATTTTATCCGGCTGAGTGTTATGTAGTAGTATATTAAGTACAGAGATCATGGCAGTGCTTATTTACATCTTTAGAGAGTTACTTACATGAAAAGTACACATTTGTATAATTTCAATGTAATTGTCAATTTTGGCGGGGGTTAGGGGATGGATTTGGGAAACTACGAAGAAATTCAACTTGGATGTAATACATATGCCTGTCTATACCTTTTATTCATTCTTGTTGATATATCAATGAATGAATTATGACAAACTACAACAATAAATTTTGAAAAATTCATACAATCAAATTTTTCAAGTTTTACTGTCCTCTACAAATGAAATCGGCAATGTTAACAAATCGGCTCCTTAAATCGTATAGAATATGTAACGAAGACAAACGTTTGACTCCTATTAAGCTCTTTACTTGGGAAAAGGATCCTGACATTTTGGGGGTTTTTTTATTGATATTTACGTATGATGGGAAAATATCTCAATGATTAGTTTATATATTATCATATTTTATGACTTTATACATAAAATCGATCAATAATACTTATATTCATTGGATAAATCAGACTGATAATTCATATTTATATTAAAACATATTTTAGACACTAATATTCATGCGCAGATCTAGATGGGAGGGGGTCTAGGGGTGTGGACACCCCCCCCCCCTGCCCCTCAGGAAAATTGAAGGTTATTAAATTTACAAAGTAAAATTATTGAAAATAAGCCTCGGATCCCCCCCCCCACGGGAAAAAAATGGATCCGCTGACGAAGCTCTGTACCATAACCCCATTTTTACACAACAGGGGTGAATAAACATCCTAAATATCCTAGCGTTCAAATGCATCAGGTGGGAATGCACACAGGATCAAAAACGCTTAGATCCGCGAAACACACTGCATTATTACTAGTCTAATTATACGTTCTGTGTAAAAATAGATTCAAATAGTTATCTTGTTAGGGAGACCATATCATTTATTTGCATATAAGAACATGTACAGATGATCTTTATTTAGAACAGTTTGATGTCGCTAGGATACAGGTTTTCAGATCCATGATTTCATTGGTTAATTTAGATAATGAATCTCGAAATTCGAATCTTGAATATTGTATTTCGAATCTCGTATTTTGAATCTCGAATCTCGAATGAGCCGTCTGGGCTTTCGTATAAAATCCATGAGTTGATATGTTACATGTATCTACGATTGATGCCACTTTGAGCAACACATAAGTTCCTTTCATTCATGTTTTATGCTCATTAATCATTGAGCATAGCAAATTACCCCCCATATTTTTACCATTCAGACAAATTGCATTTATTATTCAGATTTTTAAGTTTAGATCAAATTGAAGAGTAGATAAGATATAAACATGTAAGTACAAGTTGATTTCAAGATTAAAATTGAACTTTCTATATTGAATAAATCTCTATTTTCCAGGCTGCACCGCAGGTTTCCATGTTGTTACCACTGCATGGTTTATTGCATTCACTGTCATATAAACGCTTTGGAGAGAATCTGACCTGCTTTCCACAAAAACATTCATTTCCGTTCTGAAGATAAATTATTAAAGTTTCCTTAAGCAATAATAAAAAAATCTCCAATATCTACCATTTCAGGTTCGAGATTCAAGTAAAATGAAACATAACCATTAATCATAAATGGGAATATATTTTTTCTGTTCTTTTGATACAATTACAAAGTTATACAAAAATAATATAACAAAATTAAATAATTCTAAAAAGATAACACCTGGTAGATTGAACAATACCTGAAGCCCAATATACTTGAATTCTCCAAGACGTTTACATTTCTTTGTACAATATGTTTCTCCATTTATGGTAAGTCTAAAAGGTCCCTTTTCTAAAACACGCTTTCGTATGTCTTCATAACATCCTGGCAATTTTTAAATTTAAAAACAAATTAAAAATACACTTGCTTACAAGAACTTTATAAACACAATCATTAATCATAAATGATAGATTTTAATACAAGAAATACTGAAAATACTATCAATATAAATTGATAGAAGTTGTTTAAAATGATAACAGGTTATTAAAAATGTTTTCATGTATTTATATTTTAGAGTTGTTTAAAATATGCTTGCCTACATTTATCGTTTATTATGAACGACGGACCTAATTCGCTTTAAGTATATATATCACGCACATAAAAGGAGTGAATGTTACGAACATCGGATTTTCAATATTACGTCAAGGTCACTAAAACTCAATGAAAAAAGGCTTATGACGTAATATATAGCTGTTGCACGTTACAATACACTCTTATATATCGCTTTAATTAGCCATGTTAAAAAAAACCGCTTTTCAATACCATATCAAAAAAATTTATTGACAGAGCGTTATGAGAAACATTTTAGCATTTTAAAATTGTTATTTCCTTAAAAAATCAATATTTATTAATTATTAATTTAAAAGCAAATATATACCACAATATTCAAAATATTTGGAGAAAAAATCAGATTTGATATTATCTCTGGATCATACCACCAGGTAAACATTGTTTGAAAACTTAACCATTTGGTTTATATTTACAAAAGTTTTCATTTATTTGAAAGAAAAAAGACATCCCTAGATCAGAAATACTAAAACTATGGGGAAAAGGGTAAATTTAGCGCTTTCTCAACAAAGTCCCATGAGGTCCTTAAGTGACAGAAAGACAAGAAATATAAAGAATCATAGTTTCAATTAAACTAAAAAATCTCGTATAACTTCTCTGTAAGACTACTCATAAATTCTTCAATTTTTAGGAGATTAAAGTCTTTCAAACAATGATATTTCATGTACCTTTGATAGTGCAGCTCAGGTCGGATTTCCACGAACCATCGGGTCTACAGATGAACAGTTCAGATCCATGTTGTTCAAATCCTTGTATACAAGTTATATGGATCCCTCTTGTTATACCGATTGGCGTCCCATTCTTGTACTTTTTTCAATGAAAACCCATCATCTGAAGGAATTCCGCAATCCAGAATTTAAATTTTTATCTTAAATTTTGTTACGATTTTTGATAGAAACTTTCTGGAAAATAATTAATTTACCGTCAAATTAACAAGGTTTGTTTATTCCCATGTCCATGTACCTGTCGCTATTGTTCGTGATTTTACTTTTGTTTCGAATAATATTTTCATCTCGTTGTTGTGATTTAAAAACAAAATAATAATGCACATACTTCGAAAACTCCCCAAAGGATTATGGAATGCATTTTTCGTTTATGGAACAGTTTGACATTGAACAACTTCCAGCTATCTCCTGTGAAAATAATAAATCCTTGTTTTACAATTGAAAATTTTCAAGATCGAAATATTGTAAGTATCAAAACTGCAATAAAAATAAATAACGCTGACTTTAATTGTTCCTTATAAACTGTTGCTTTTATAGCATTTTAATGTGTAGATTTTCTAGTTATCATTAAAGAAAAACTTGAAACCGGTTAATTGTAGTTAAATTAAAAAAAAAACAGAAAATAAGTAGACTGCTTTAATGTCCATCAGAACGCTAACTGTCAAGTTTCTCATGCAAACCATATCCAACGAATATATATGGATCTAGCGTGAATAATTGGGTTGCATAAATGGACCTATCTCTATGCCGGACTAAAGGTAAGCTAACATTTATTGTATTCTATTAACAAAAGACTCTTAAATGTTCATCATTATAAACAGAAAATAAATTGAAACACACGAAATAGAATAAGATAAAGTATTTAAAACTCAGTGTATTCTTAACAATAGCACATATGAAACAAAACAATACCAATTGAAATCAATTATCCGTAAATTCTAAACCATGAAGCTGTTATTATATAGCGTGTGCTTAATATTAAGTGTAATGTTTATTTTTTGCGAAGAATATAAGTTTTTAGTATCCAAGTTTTAGTCTCCAATGTAAAACACTTCAAATAGACAGAATATCGAATGGCAAAGATTCAATGCCGTTGAAATTTTGGTGCCTGGACAATTTATTATTTATGAACACAAAAGTATTGTGGTTTATTTCATATAATCAAATGATTATTGGGTGTACACTAAAGAGCTTTGGTTTAGTGTAGGTGGAGTAAGGGTTAAGTTGCGAATTAAATAGGAAATACAACATAATGAAATAATGAAATTTATTAAAAATGTACACATATAATTAACATACAATGAAACTCCTCAGTTACTGAGTAATCATTAGAATGCATGGTAGCTCATTTTTGTGGTATTCGTGAGTAGCCTTCACTCACAAATTTACATCCTTGACGAAAACCTAGTATGACAGATTTAGTTTTCCTACTGAAACTGAAAACCGATGCATCCACGAAATTATATCATCATGAATAAACAAAATAAAACCAAACAATTTTTTTTCTCCAATTTATTGATTTCAGTAGAAACTTATAACTTTCCTTGCGCCATCTGATGTACATGTATCTAATTATTCATTAAAAGCCAGTATTATGGACATATTTTTGTGTAAAAAGATAAAATACTTATATCATGGTGAATTAACATTGTTCAAAATACGATTAAAAGAGAGTGTTTAGTAAAATAAATCTTGATTTTCTTTAAAATTCTTGAGAATCTGAAATGAACGAAAGCTTGTTTGTTGCTAGATTGAAAATCTGAGCTATCTTTCTATTGCAGCAAACTACCTATTATTTTGCTAAAAATATCTACTTCAATAAGCGCAGTGCAATATAATGAAATCACATGTACTTTTTAACCCAATTAACAAGAAAGCTATACAGTGTTAAACAGTTTTATTAAAAAATTCAAAACACTCAAGAACACATAAAAACCAATCTGCACAACAATAGCGATGCAAATAAGGCGTGAAAAAATCACACTCTAGCACTACTAAGTCATAAAAGTACTGACATTCCCATTTTTTACTGATAAACTTAGACATTTACTGACAATGTACTGACATTACTGATAAACTTAGAAAATTACTGACGTTTTACTGATGGTACTGAAAAACTTAGAAAAGTACTGACAAACTTAGACAGTACTGATAAACTTAGAGAAGTACTGACACTTTTTACTGACGGTACTGAAAAACTTAGAGAAGTACTGACAAGTACTGATTAGTACTGACACCATTGTTCTTACTCTCGCTAGAGCTTAAAAGGTGTGAAATTGTTTGAAATAATGTATTTTTAATAAAGAATTAAACGATTATTAAACTTATTAATAACATTTTCCTTGTATGAAAATGTCAATTCAGTAAAAAAATTGACACTCTTGAGCTAAACATCAATAAACTTGATCACCCATAACAACACCTAGCTATTAGCATTCAATCCACCCTTATTACCCATGCGCGCGGATTTAGAGGGAGTCGAGGGATCTGGACACCCCCCCCCTCTTGCACCCTCCATGGAAAAGTCTAATTTCTTTTAAAAATTTGCATAAATATGGCTCAGACCCCCCCCCCCCCCCCGGGAAAATATAAACAACATCCCTACTCTTTTGAAATGATTTTGGGGTCCGCACATTTTACATAGTAAATTAATGCGCTGTGTTTCCGTATACTTATGATCGCGGTAAGCTTGAAGCGCTTTGGATAGAGACCGAACGTGTTTATCAGTAAATCTCAGTTATTTTGTCTTTGCGAAATAATATAAAGAAATGAACCCTGTCCATCAACATTGAAGCTTGAGTAGATTAGATTTTATCTAAACATGCACGCGTACGTGTGAAACAACGATACGAAAAAATGCGATAAATTACTTTCTACTGACACTATTGGTTCTGAAAACCCCTGTCCGTATGAAAATCCCCTGTCTTTCCTTGTCATCCACTGTGCTTTCCCTTCATCCCCTGTGCACCCGGTGTCAGCCCCTTTATGCATTCCCTGTACACCCTGCGATCCCCTGTCATATATCTTTTAAATTATCAGTTTGTGATACATAACGGAATGGAAAGCCAGAAAAGTATTAAATTGTTTAGACGGTGCATGTTTTTCTTTGTATTTCATAAAGGCCAATATTATTAAAAACGTGACTAATTCTGAATCAACATTGACACTAATCGAGTTAGACATGTATACCGATAAACCGCTTATATATCTTATTACATGTATTTAAACAATTGATCGTGTTGTATGATTTGTAAAATCAAAAATAAGTGGAGGACGAGTGCAGCAAATCTACAATGTTCTGTGCCATGTAACCTGCCTGAGTTAAAGGGTATAATAGCACAACATGATTAGCACGTGCAGGTAATCACACACCGATCGAAATGATCATCTATATTTTGACTGTTTTGCCTAGAATAACATAGTCTCAATGAAATGTCTGTTGATTCTATTTAGCAGGAAGTAGATTAGTTAATATCTAAATCATGTCAATCGCATTTGATGATATTTGCTGTCAGGCATTGTTTTTTTCCCTGATAAATAATGAGAGAGAGAGAGAGAGAGAGAGAGAGAGAGAGTTGTATTTTCCGGAATGGGGGATTAGTCCGGTCCTTTGACACTTTTTACTTTTATCAGTGTACATTGTCCAGTTTCATAATTCATATGCATTATTGTATAGAATTGTCCTCATACATATAAAGCAATGATACAGTTCATGAATGATTTAATGCATGTATACAAATGCCGGTAACGGGTAACGTAAATGCACACATGCATGATTTTAAAACAGTGTTTCAGGTTAATGATTAGAAAAAAATATCATACATTTATTTAGATTTGATTTGAAAAATGAAAAATATAAGAGAGCAATTAAGTTTGAATTCATATCACTGTGTCAAATGATGTTCCGAATTTAAAACTCTTCGTTTTCATGTTTGAAATTCTTAGAACTGATAAATCAAAGTTTTCAATTTCTGTTTTTTTTTACTTGACAGACTGGGAAAAAAGTATTAAGGGAAGGGGTGTTAAAACAACATATTGCATTATTGTTTAGCAATACCGAGCATTCAGATCTTAGGACGTGTGTGTATATACAAGTACACGTGTACCTGTCAGCTCATTGTTCGCAATCTCACTACCGTGCACTGCAAATTGTCAAGAAGGGCTGTGTACAGTAGCTATTATATAACCACTGACCGAGTGATAAAAATGTCAACATCCTCTCCTTTGAAAACTGTAACTTCAATCAGCTAGTTGTTAAACATGTGTTTTGAAGTTCTTTAATTGATCTGGTGTAAAATAAAACATTGATGTATTAAATATCAATTTGACCGCTCCAATTTATTAATCTAAATAATTATAAGTTATGAAAATTAATTAGGATTGGACATTAACTTATTGAGAAATCCATTTACAGGTAAACTATTAATTCAAAATCAATGAAAACTCTCTCTCTCTCTCTCTCTCTCTCTCTCTCTCTCTCTCTCTCTCTCTCTCTGTATATCTATATAAACTCCTACATGTATAGAAAACACTAGTATTACACTAGTACTACATTTACATGTATGGTGTGTATGTTCTTCCCATGGCCGCAAAATGATAAAGAATTGGTGATGAAACTAGGATTGCATGTTAACTTATTAGAAAATTAATTCCCGGGTAAATTATTAGTAAATTTAATTCAAAATCAATGCAAACTCTCTTTCTCTCTCTCTCTCTCTCTCTCTCTCTCTCTCTCTCTCTCTCTCTCTCTCTCTCTCTCTTTGTTTACATTAAACAAATTAAAGATAACAGACCCAGTTAATACTTCAAAATTAATATCGGTCTATATAAGCTTTACACTGTACAGAGGTAGCTTAATTAATTAATGGTGAAAAATGACATAAAAGATAAAAGATCAGGTAAACTTCATTCAGTAAGAGGAAGAACAATGGGGTCAGTACTCATCAGTACTTGTCAGTACTTCTCTAAGTTTTTCAGTACTGTCAGTAAAAAGTGTCAGTACTTCTCTAAGTTTATCAGTACTGTCTAAGTTTGTCAGTACTTTTCTAAGTTTATCAGTACCGTCAGTAAAAAAAAACATCAGTACTTTTCCAAGTTTATCAGTAATGTCAGTACATTGTCAGTAAATGTCTAAGTCTATCAGTAAAAAATGGGAATGTCATTACTTTTATAACTTAGTAGTGTAGTTTAACGTTACATCTTATACTAGTATTTTGCCTTAAGCTTTTAAGCGAACCGCATTTTTTATTGGTACGTTTTTAAGTTAATGCATATATTTATAAAGCATCTATCACACAAAAAGTACATGTATCTTGTAAATGATATTCACTTGTATATACAAGTTGATTCCGAAATCAAAATGAAACTTTTTTTATATGGGATAAATATGTATCTTCCAGGTTGCACCGCATGTTTCCCTAGTGTTTTTAATACAGGGCATACTGCATTCACTGTCGGATAAAAGCTTTGGAGAGAATCTGACTTGATGACCACAAAAGCATTCATTTGCATTCTGAAAAATAAATTATTAAGTGTCATAAAGAAGTCAAAAAAGCAAACGTCGTTCTTCCTTATTTTAAAAATAAATCATAAATCAATATGTATGTATATCTTTTGATTATACAATATAATGTTAACTTAGTAATGATTAAAAATTGAATATTGTTATATTCAGTAGTATATTCTCACTAAATAACTCTATATAGACGAATAGTCAATAATTGTAATATTATCTCGTCCGAAAAATATTGACCGGTCAATATGTTTTTAATATTGACCGACTAGGAATAATATCTAGAGAATATTCCCTTTATTTCAATTAATCGGTTCTGACTCGTGGATTCGTAAACGGTGACGTAGATAAGTCTTCGCGACTCCAAAACAAGGTGACGTCATAATAGGCAATCGGTCAAGGCAAGTAAACAACGGACGCGCAATGCCACGGTTTGCTATCATGACGAATATGAGGATTTACGAATTACTGTGAAGTAAAATTATGTAGATTATCTGTAACCTAATTCCTACGGGCGCCGGAATATCACCAGTGACCGTTTGATGCCGACGATATTTTGGAAATGAACCTTGCGCAAAATTTAATTCGTGAATTCTATGTTGAGCTGAGAAAATTACTGCGATCTGTTTTCAAATCCTTTCTTGAATTTTGGTTTGTTTCTTCATATAACAAAGCAAATGTTGACTGTATTTTCGGGCAACATTGATTATATGAGCCCCCTTGGGACGAATGTATTGCCCTCCGCTTCGCGTCGGGAAATATTTCGTCCCTCTGTGGCTCATATAATCAATGTTGCCCTAAACCCCTGTCAATATTTGTATAATGTTAAAAAAACGATTACACATCTTTGATTAATCAATACCTGTAGCCCAATATATTTGAATTCTCCAAGACTTTCACATTTTTCTTTACAAAATGTTTTTCCGTTTTTGGGAAGGACATGGGGTCCGTCTTCTAAAACACGATCGCTTGAGTCTTCGTAACATGCTGGTTCTTATATATATTTTTTTTTTTCGGAAAGAAAATAAAAATACACTTAGGAGTCATTGATTAACACAAGCAACAATTCTTAACTTTAGGATTGTTTGAAAAACAAAAGCACTAAACATACGAGCAAAAGTAATTGTTACAGTAATAAGTTGTTTACAATGTGTTTTAAGACAATTATCTGTTGCTATTGACTTTCATGTATTCCGACTTTATATCTGGCTTACAATGTTATATGTTTAGATACATGCATGTATGGTTTATAAGTCGACACAAAAACAATGGCAGTGCAAAACCAGGATCTCAATACATGTAATACTAAGAATCCACACGTTAATTATAATGAGGAAAGCTGGTCAACAAATTTACCATTATATCTATCTATCTATCTATCTATCTATCTATCTATCTATCTATCTAAGATGTGATTTCTCTTTAGCAATGAAGTACACTATTATTTAGTAAAGGAACAAATGTATATTTTACCTTTTAAATTTGAGTATTTATCTATATTTTTATATGGAGGTTTTCTTCTAAAGGAGATTGACATAGCCAAAAATGGCCAAGACCATCAAACCCTCTTTATTAGAGAAAACTTTCTTTCTTTCAAATGATGTTTGTTTTTTATGTACCTTTTACATGTAAGGTGCAGCTCAGGTCGGATTTCCACGAACCATCGGGTCTACAGATGAGCAATTCAGATCCCTGTTGTTCAAATCCTTGTATACAAGTTATATGGATCCCTCTTGTTATACCAATGGCGTCCCATTCTTGTACATTTTTCAATGAAAACCCATCATCATTAGGGACTCCACAATCTAGAATATATATAAAATTGAATATCGACTTTTTCTTAATTAGATTGTGTTATTTTTTTATATAAACTGTTTGGCAAATCATTCATTCATCATCAATTTACGATATTTATCTATTCACAGGTTCATGTTCATGTCGCTATTGTTTGTGAGTTTTTATTTTGTTACGAAGAATATTTTCCTGTCGTTGCTCTGGTTTTAAAAATAAGAGAAAATGACCAAACTTGTTTAAAATATAAAACTTAAACATCGTGTTTACCTGACAAGATACAGGAAAACTCTCCAAAGGGTTTTGGAATGCATTTTTCATTCATGGAACAGTTTGACACTGAACAACTTCCAGCTATCTCCTGTTAAAATAACGAATCCTTGTTTAACAATTTAAAATATTCTACATCCAAATATTTTAAGTATCAAAACTGCAAACAAAAAAAATATTGCTTCTTGTGATTGTTCCTTGCTGTTTTTTTTATATGATTTCAAATTGCCTTCTTGGTCCCTGCTTGCAAACATTAAACAGAAAACACACGTCACGGTGTATTTTTTTTTTTTTTATAAATGCTTCTTTTATTACAATGAATGGTTAACCAAAAAACGCATTACGCCATATTACGCCATTGACATCTTTACGTCTTCGTGTAGATTATCCAGTAACCAATAAAAAACTGAAACAGGTAAAAAGTAGAAATCGATTAAAAAATGAAACAGAATTTAGTAGACTGCTTTATTTGTCCATCAGACCGTTACCTGTAAAGAACAGTCAAGTTATTCATGCAAACCATATCCGACGGATAGATATGGATCTAGCATAATTAATTGGGTTTCATAAATGGACCAATCTCTATGCCGTACTAAAGTTAAGCTAACATTTATTGTCTTCTATTAACAAACGACTCTTATATGTTCATCATTATAAACAGAATAATTTGACACTCACGAAATAGAATAAGATATAATATTTAAAATTCAGTGTCGTCTTAACAATATTACCTATGAAACAAAAGAATACCAATTGAAATCAATTATCCTTAAATTCTAAGAAATGAAACTGTTATTATATAGCGTGTGCTTCATATTAAGTGTAATGTTTATTTTTTGCAAAGAATAGTAGTCTTAAGTATCCAAGTTTTAGTCTCGAATGTAAAACACTTTAAATAGACAGAATGACAAATAGCAAAGATTCAAAGCCGTTGAAATGTTGATGTCTGGACAATTCATTTTTTATGAACACAAAAGTATGGTGGTGAATTTCATATAATCAAATGATTATTGGGTGTACACTAAAGGGCTTTAGTTTAGTGTTGGTGGCGTTAGGTTTAAGTTGCGAATTAAACATGAAATACAACATAATGAAATAATAAAATTTATTAAAAAAATGTATACATATAACGAACATACAATGAAACTCCTCAGTTACTGTGTAATCATTAGAAATCGTGGTGGCTCAATTTTCGTTGTATTCGTGAGTAGCCTTCACTCACAAATTTACATCCTTGACGAAGTCTGGCAGATTTAGTTTTCCTACTGAAACTGAAAACCGACGCCCTACTGAAACTGAAAACCGACGCATCCACGAAATTATATCATCACGAATTAGCAAAAACCCCAAAACCCACCAAAATTGGCCCCCACGAAATTAAATGATTCCACAGTATACAATTTAATCGCTTGTCACCCAGATACCTGAGAAACGATTTAAAATTCAAGTATAGGAACTTGCATGCCTTTCAGATTTTGCGGGCAATATTGACTAATTTCCCCGTCTTTATTTTTGCAGCAAACAATTATATTTTTGTGCAAGTCCCCAGACTAGGATAAAGTTAAGTCCATTACTTACGCCCTCCATTTGATAAGCTTCAGGTCCTTAGTATTATATTTTTGTGCAAGTCCCCAGACTAGGATAAAGTTAAGTCCATTACTTACGCCCTCCATTTGATAAGCTTCAGGTCCTTAGTATTATATTTTTGTGCAAGTCCCCAGACTAGGATAAAGTTAAGTCCATTACTTACGCCCTTCATTTGATAAGCTTCAGGTCCTTAGTGTAGCTAAGTTTGTTTGGACGATCACTAGTTTTAAGCATACCCAATTTTTCAATAGTTTTCAATTATTAAATCGTTTTGAAATTGGCTCATTTTGATGACTTGTGTATATATTTGAATGATTATGCTTTAAACTTTTATCTATAAACTTATTATTTAGACATTTTTTCGTGTAAAAAAATCGATGGAATTTTTAAATATTTGAAAGTTAAATTGTACCTTTAATGGCAGCAATATGCAGTAGGTGAAGAATCAGTTTTTAATAATGAAGAAACGTACGTGTAATCATTTTCCTTAATGAAAAAAATCTGCACAATAATTTAAGGTTCCTTTGATTTTTTTTGTGAATAATAATTTAATCAGATTGACCCTCTTTGTAATTGAATTCCAATGTTTAGTATTATGATTCAGTCAAAAAAGTATGCGGATATATTAAGACTTTCCGACTGGTTTTGCAGCGATGTGTAGACAGTAGAGATGTCAACGAGTACTCGAGTATTTGACTATCGCTCGGACACACCGTATCATCGACTAAAATTATCTTAGTCGATTACTTGTTATAAAGTGAAGAAAAATATCTAAACATTTTTTTATTAGCGCAGCAGTTTTTGGGCTTCAAATGAACGTAACAGTTTTCTTTTTTGAACATTTTTGATCATGTTATACTCTATTCCATAGAATGAATGTCCTGGTATATTTTTAAGCAGCTAACAATTGTTTTCTTTCGATATTATAGATCAAATTATTGTTTTGAATATGAGTATTTATGCACACAGTCATTTACTTGGTGAGATCCAGTTGTTGTTCTTGAAATCAATTAATTGGATAAGATGTTTGTATTAATCAAAATTAAATTACAACATCTCAAGGCTTTTGTTTTTATAATTATTAACTGTAATTGTTGAATTAGCACAGGAAATGACTTAATATGAAGCAGGTCACATTTGATTTGCCTAAGATGATATTGAGCTAAATTATGTTTAAGCGTCTCAAGAAAAAGAAAAAGCTTATATATTAGATATTAGTTAACGGATATTTAGATAAAATACTTTTTAATTTATTTGAAATCAAATACGCCAAGTGCGTATTATCATGAGTTTTTAAATGTTTATTGTGTACATGTGGCAGTAGAATTACATGCATTTGATTTGTAAAAGACACACAGTTTCAATAAATCAACGAGTACTCTCAATAGAAGGCTCCGATTAACCCACGAATCCAACCGAGTAGAATTGACATCCCTATTAGAAAGTCACTTATCTGTTCATCATATGATATGACGTTATACGCAAGTGAGTGGAGGCTAGGTATAGCCGTTCCTATGCAAATAAGCAAATCAAAATGCTTAAGATGCTTATCTTTTATACAGAAAAAAAAGAATAAAGTTATTGGGATACGAAAGTAACGTGACTACACAGTACATATGACGTCACAAAAATCAGATTAATGATTCAAATTTAAACATTCATTCATCATATTTCACTTATTTAAAATAATGTCTACCTATGACTTTCGATCATTTGATTAATTATCTTACCTTATTCCAGTCTGCTCTTGCACTATATATCCACCCAGGCTTTTCTAAATACAGATCCGATGAAGAAACATTTGTTTCGAAGTTGGTCTGACAGAAGTGGGCTCCCTGGTGGTAGTTAATGGACTGACATCGTGTTGTTCTCAGACAATCCTCCACACAATCCAGAATACTGTATTTATCATACGACGTTATCATCCTTCTGTCCAGTTTGTGTCCGTACTGTAGCATCGAGAAGCCATATCTAAGGTCTGCCCTGCTTGTATGCAGTGCAAGCCACAGTAATGTAAACATTGGATAGAGTTGGTAAACAAGATTAAACACTTCCATGTTTACGTTTAATATACTTTCGTTGTTTACAAATGTTTAATGACGGGTTCCGCTGGTTGGAATTATTGTTTTTGACTATGGTTATCGGTAATATTCAATTTTTCTCTTTGATAACATCTTTAAGATACGACGTTATCATCCTTCTGTCCAGTTTGTGTCTGTACTGTAACATCGAGTCATGCCGAATGTCTGTCTTAGAGTGACATTGTGCAAAATGTACAGCTGACTGACATAGCAATATACAATACAAATTTATGATAATTTGCCGTTAAAATCAAGTATACACCTCAAGTGCTATTTATTCGAATCCAACAATGAAAATACAAAAGCATGAGTCATCTCAGATAGCAAGACTATCACGATGATATCACACAAAACATGCATAATTCAAACATTTCTATCTCACAATAGTCTGTCCCAGGATATTTATGCTGCACATAAAGACGATTTAAAAAAAAATAAAATATGCACAAACCTGTCAGGCATGGGCACGATTACTTTAAAATGTAATCGATTAATAATTGATTACATAGGGGAATTTTATGTAATCGATTGATAATCGATTATTTTATTTTATTCTTTTCATTAAAATGTGAATGGTACTTCTTCTGAACATATTGTATAAACTCTTCAAAATGATTTTGGTTTCAGAGTTAAAGGGATATTTTTATGATGAATGATATGAAAATTTGAGGCTTCATATTCCAGTCTTAAGATAACAGTTTATAGTTTCTACTTCTTATTCTAATTCAAGGTCAAATCATGAGCAATGTAGAGAGAGTCTTTTAAATTATGCAAACGATGATATTTTCTTTGAAGTTTTTGTGTATGGGTGAAATCTTGACCTTGCATCTTCAGCCCTCACAGCTATTCTGTTGTTAGTGATTTCATGAAAATTAGAATTTGATATTCAAAATGCATTATTGGCAATTTGCAAAGAAATTTGAGGGGATCTTGCTTCATGATCTGTATGAATTGTTTTTGGAGCTTGTAATTGTTCTAATTTAATAGATTTTTGTTGGGACTATTTTAATTGTTATTAAACTTAGGGCGATTACACCTCATTAACTGCATTGTGGATTCCTTAAGTGACCAGGACAAAGCACTTCTTGACATCTACACACCCTTATGTCTCTTTTACTGGCAAATAAGGCACAAAACATAATCCCCCCCCTCTCTCTCTCTCTCTCTCTCTCTCTCTCTCTCTCTCTCTCTCTCTCTCTCTATAATGGTCAATCATTAGGTAGCTCTAATGATATTTTTAAGACACATGAGGTCATTTAATTAAAATATCTTCAAGAAAGTTTGAAACACAGAGCGAACGACTGATTATGTGGTTATAAACTCATGTGAACTAATATTTATATTTATATAATATAAACAATTTGATGCTATGAATTATATTAAAAGAGTACTAAGTTTTGTAGAGTATGTTTTCATACAATGTACCGGTATGTGCATCATAATATATTTATGTGAAGAGTAATCGAAAGTAATTGAAAAAAGTAATTATTACACTACATTTTTTAGCTGTAATCGATTAAATTACGATTATAAGTAATCGAACATCTCTTCGATTACAGATTACTGTGGATTACTAGAAAAAGAATAATATTTACAATTGATCACGAATACTCGATTACGATTATCCCATGCCTGATACCTGTGGAAGACGTGCAATTAAAATTGATGAAGGGGAAAATATCTAAGATATCCTTATTGACAAATTATCATTTTTCACTCGGAGAAATTCACAGGAACGAAAACATATTTCTTACGGAGATTTATAATAGGAAATGTCTTTTCTCCATAAGGAAGTAACTTTGAATGCGTTGCACAATTTTTTAGCGTTATCATCAGGGTATTTTCATTTCTAATGCAATGCAAAATCCCTGTAGACTTTTCATTTTTAGCTGTGTATTGAAAGCTAAAAAGCTAGAGGGCACGTTTTAAATGAAGAATTCTGGGATTTCTTGATACTATTGAATTAACATCGTTTGAAGCCTGATGTATTTATGAATATCGAATAATTTAAGAAAATGTGCAGCATAAATATCTCGGAACAGACTATAGCGCTTTCTGGATTTAAACATCCGTTTTCAAGTGAACATACATGAAATTTGAAATTATTTTCCTTAAAAACGTTAACTATGACGTTATGTTGTAATGAGAGTCTGCGCACCATGTCGAATAGGGTTCCCTGCTAACGGACGTCTATAAAATTCTTCGTTGTTTCCAAGCGCATCGGGATACTGCTGAAAATATCCGGCGATGCATCTCTCTCCTTTAAACAAAATAATACAAAATTGAAAATAAAATAAAAAAATTCACCATTATCAAACCCTTTAACATTTAAATCAAAGCAATTCTTTGGCAGATCTACCTGGTTGACAGTAGTGACGAATATCCTTGCTCTGCAGGGTCAAGTGAGCTAGTCATCCCTTAAACGTCTTGTTAGATCCGCGGACAACATGTACATATTTACCTCGTCTATCATCGCCAGTGGTGACGTTTGCGCAAGTCAGGTCTCTATATTTGCTCATCGAATCTCCTCAGCCCGAAAACTTTACACATGTGAAAGAACACAGTGTATTGCAAAGATTCTGCAGTCTTCTTTCCAAGCAATTCTCTCTCTCATAGAGTAATTGGATCTGCTAGTTTCGCTTTTTTCACTTTTGTCCCTAGTCCTTTGGATAGGAGAGACTTCATTTTAGCGTCAAGAGTTTTTCTGAAATCTGCAAATCTCAAGTCTGAGAAAAATTAATGTCGTGTCTCTTGTTGCCATTAAATACCTCAATAATCAACAGACTAGATGATAGACCAACTTGGGTGGATATTTACTTACGTCCTTCTTACGAGCATCACATACAAAGCGCGTCAATGAATAGTTCATCGCCGTGGTGACAACCATGTATAGTAGTTCGGGTACTCCAAATTAAAGTAGCACACACTTGTTTTTCTCTGGGCTCTAGTTCTCGAATACCCTAAAAGCCCAACGAGTGTTTCTCTTTGTATTTTGATTTTCCTGACTTGAGTTTAGCTTTTCTATTTCGGAATCCAAAATTCCTAAAAGACGCGACTTTGTCGATTGTTCACTGTTTGTTTCAAAATTATAAGTAGTACTAATTCTAGCTCCGTTCAAATATTTCAACATTCTGCATTTCGGCACGTGACTACGGCGGAAGATCAATGTTCATATCAAACTCGTTTCCAAAACTAGTTTCAAGCATACCGTCAATAATTTCCTCTTTTTGTGATCGACTTCGGCCGATCACAGTTGTGTCCATATGTAACTTTGATGTAAACAAACTCTCCTGCCTCTGTGGATGGCTGTGTGTTTTTTGCTTCTAAATTGTATAGGAACTATTGTTTTAAAAGTTGTAAAAGTTTTAAAAGTTTGTTTTAAACCTGCTACCCGTGTCTAAAGTTGTGTAATTTTGGTAAGAATATATAGTACAAATTAATAATGGTGTGCAACCTTTACCCTGTTTATTGCATCTAATGCGGAAGCATTACATTAACACGAAGCTGATCGATGATATCACATGCCGATCATTCCTTTAAAAGGAATACTTGTTTCCAATTGCATCACAAAACTTTGAAAGATCAATGTCGTCCTCATTTGAATGCAAAAAGCCAAATTCATAGAAATTTATGGTTTCAAATGCGTCGTCCATCTTGTGTTGTCCTACTACACGCCAGTTGCGCTATACCACAGTTTTTGCGATAGGGGCGGAGTTAATAAACACAATTTCTAGACTTCCTAGAGTTCGCTCAATGCACTAACGTAGTTACGGAGGTATTCCAATTAAACTGACCAGTGTAATAACTTCTTCCAATTTCTCTGACACGGACTGTCTAGTAATTCCTTCCCAGAATTCCAATTAACGCAAGCACATTTTGGGTTTCAGCCGAACTTATTTGTCAGCCCGCGGGCTGACTAATCAATAGTCATGGTATACATATAAATATATATAAAAAAATGTTTTATGATTGTGGGGTTTTTTACCGTAACAATTTTAGGAAGTTTCATAATGGTTTTTATATTCACATTTTAGTCATATTGTAATTTCGTGAAAACAAGTAAAGTCTAAAGTATTTTCGGAGAAAAAAAACATGGAACAAATGATATTGTGAGCTTGTGTCATTTATTAATCAGAAAACTAACAGAGGCATTATTAAACACATTCAAAATAACTAGGACAAGGTCTTATGATAAAGCATTTGAACTCAACAATGTTAAGTTGCAAATTTGTGTTATTTAAGTGATAGTTCATTAAAAACAATCTAGGGCAGAACAAATAAGACCCGGCCTCGCTAAGTTATTGTTATACATTGTTACTGTTATATACGTGTAATGATTACTATTTTATTTTTTGGGACTAGAGGGTGGCGCTAATAAAAGATAAAAAATGCATGCTAAATGCTAATGCATGAAACATATTATCTACCTTGTGGAGTTGTGGTAGATAAAAATGAATTAGAAGGGTTTCAATTAATTGTAAGATCGATCCCGATCATTTATTGAACCCGGCCATACGTACAAACGATACAACACTCTCAAAATTTACACAAATAAACTTAAAAACATAATGCATTGAAGATATATTTTTTAAAAAAACAACAGCCTGTAACACTGTGCCGGATAATTATGCCAGTACCAAGGTGGCATTTTTGCACCCCTCTAAGCTGCATGTATCGAACAATTCAAATATGCCATATGATAGACCATTGCTTAAAGAATTTAAAACAAATTTTGTACTTAATGTATCTCACCTGTCAGGTGAGAAATTTACCTTTAAAAATTAAATTCCTACAGGAAAATACTTTTTCCCATAGGAAAAACAATTTTCCTGTAGGATATTCGGTATTTCCTACCGGAATGAAAGAACTTCCTATAAGAATTTAAATTCCGATAGGATTCGATCAAATCCGATAGGAAATCTTAATTTCCTATAGGAAAACCACCTGTCTGAATCAAATTCCCACAGAAATCCTATAGTACATATAATTCCTATAAGAATTTTGAAAATCCTATAGGATTGTCAATTTATCCTGCAGGAGAATTATTTCTCCTAGGGAAAATGTTATTTTCCTATAGAATATCAATTTTCAAAGGTAAATATCTCACCTGTCAGTTGAGACACACTAAAAACAAAAGTGGTTATATACTCTCTAGACAATAGTCTATTATATGGTATAGATGGATTTTTATAAAACTGCATCTTAAGCGGGTGCAAAAATGCCACCTTGGCACTGGCATAATTATCCGCCACAGTGTTCTGTAACAAAAACTGTTTTTATAAGTCATTATGGGAACAATGTGTAATGCATTTTAATATTTGAAGTTTTGCGTTACCTATGTTATATGTAATATGTTTAATATTACCTATGTTGATATGTTATGATAATATAAAAAAAAACCCATAATTAACATAAAAATTGTTCTCTTATACATGTAGTTTATGATCACCAAATTGTTATTTATGGCTATTTTACAATATTAAGTTATATCATTGTCCCTTTTTCTTTCTGAGTAATTCCTATTTGTATTTTTTTTTTATAGTTTTTTTTGTATAAAGGAGAATTACAATTTTAATATGCCATAAATGAAGAAGTGTAGTTCGAAACACTGTTGCATTCATTAAGTTTAATACATTCGTGAAGAGCAGATAAAATCTTTTAAGATTATAGAAATACTTTTAGGTTAATAAAATGCTCTTGCATTCATTTTACATTCACTGGTAAGTGCTCAGTGTCATGATTCTTGTAAAAAAAAAATGAGCAATTAAAATATCCATTTAACTGCATATCGCTCCCAACACGCTTAAAATATCCATACCACGTTATAATAGATGCACAAAAGAATTTAGTTAAATCTGTATTCACATACAAAGCTATATTCAGTATATGGGGCCTTGTCCAATAATCTTTTCACAGAAATAACATATCTTAAACTAGTTTCATCGGGGTTGTTGGTTGCATCTATGTATTTTCTTAAGAAATCCGGCATATTGGTACCATCATGAAATCTCCAAATGCTGTTGGCATCCTTCTCGCTTTGGATCCATATATTGTTCTTTCCACTACCTGAAACATGCTCTGTAAAACATGAGAGGGAGAAACAATGAAGTGTTTTAGATCTCATAATGATTAAACATACAAAATCGATTATGCATATATTACAGAGCTGCAATAATATAGCCCTCTCCCGATTTTTTTTTCTTTTTTTTTAGTGGGGGGGGGGGGGGGGGTGGGTGGGCTACAACTACATAGGATCTCCATAATGGTGCAAGTGCGGGAGTGATTCACTCCCGCAACGATTTCAGCCCAAATCATATATGAATGGCAATAACATTTGCTTTTCTTACCTGAACTCAAACAATGAAGTTTTGATTGGTATAAATTAATCCAAAAATATCAAGTATATTCCATATATCGGTTATTTTTCGTGTGTCAACAACGCAAGTTAAATTTGTCCGCCATGTTTACAGACCTTGATCGGTTTTATTTCGGGACAGCTAATGAGAATTTAGGAGAGGATATTGACTGAATTTAGGAATTCCTCAATTTAAAACATAAATAACGCGGTGAATGTGATTTTTTTTTATTACATTCCCTTTCCTTAAATGATGTTTTTGTGATAGAACGAGGTAAGATCGCTTATTTACACTGACATTCATGTTATCAAGCCCATTAAAACTCCAAGCATAAATCCCATAAAATCACGCAAAAACTGTCATAGCTGAAAAAGACGATTTGTAAACATGCCTCTGTTTTTTATCTGGTTTTGATTTATATACGGTTAGTTATAATAAGAATTTAAGAAAAAATCATGTTATCTAAAGGAAGTCTAACATAAAAACGATCTTTTTAGGCCGAAGTCAGCAGCATTAAAAAAATAATTTTGCACCATCACAGAGATTCTATGGATTGTAGCCCTCTCCAGTTAACATCAGATATAAAAAAAAAAAAATCGGAGAGGGCTACATTATTGCAACTAATATTCCATGGCTTCGAGGGCAATATACTAGAATATTTGCCCCATGATGACAGGAAAGCCCTGGAGTGTTATTTCGTCCGTTGCCGAAGGCAGAGGGCGACATAACCCTCCAGAGCTTTTTTTCTGTCAACGAGGAACAAATAGTATGTTATATATCCAAATAAGACATGAAATATATGTTGTATAACATTTTTTAAAAATTTAAATCAGTTTTCAAAAATGTTATTCTCATTAATGATAGGTGTATTTTATTGACACATCTTCATATTTTACAAATCAATGTAAGTTGTAAAAGTCAATCGATTATTCCAATAAAACGATATTTTTTCCTCATCAATTACACAATAAAAATTCCTTTGAATCGCAGACGTTGCCAATTTTTATTTTAATTTTCGAGGAACTGTTTATGTTTGCTTAGCAAATGGCTCTTTCAATTTCAAACCTGACGAAATAAATATGCAGAAAAATTGCACGCGATGGTGATACATGTATAACAGTTTCATGAGGGCAATATAAATATTTCCTTTGAAATATATCTGCTTCCAATAGGGAATATAAATATTTCCGGTGTGATTCAGCAATTTTCAGGGCACAGGAATTAAATTATCTCATTTGTGACATAACGAGAATATTTATTTAAAAGGTAATATATTCATAGATTATAGACAAACCCATATTTCTTGCTGTAAAAATAATTGAAACCACTGTCAAACATCTCTCTCTCTCTCTCTCTCTCTCTCTCTCTCTCTCTCTCTCTCTGGTTACTTCAGTGTCTTTATTGTTTATTATTCATCAAATAAATTAAGAGTGACACATTTTCTATCTAAAAAAAGTTATTTAAAAAAATTAATGCTTTCGTTGATGATTACTGAGGTTATTAAGGAAACATACGTTGCCCACCAAAATGACAATCTGATTAAAATCTGATCCTCGATTCGCTCCTTTGTTTTTTATTGTCGCTACACGAGGATCTGGAGAAACCCCGCTTGAGGTTCAATCCGATTGATCAAAATGATAGCCTGTGTCACAGCATGTAGGTATACGTAAGTTATTGTCGATAAGTAATTTACTGTAACCCAACTTTTATTCGTAAAAAAAAACTTAATTGCATTGTTCGCAGGAGCTTCGTTGTCGCGAATTTTTCGTGAAGAGGTATTGCCGCACAGATGTGAATAACAATACGGGTGTGGTTAAGGCTTCCACGCGAAAATTATTCGTCGCGAGTAAGTTCATCTACGGTAAATCGCTACATAAAGTCGTCGCGAAAAAAAAGTTGTTTACCTCTACATATTACCCCCTGGCGAGACAAGTACACTATATATCATTATTAACTCCACGAGGACACGTGCTTGGACACGTGGGTTATCTCCGGGCACTCCGGCTTCCTTCCACATCAACGAAAGATATTAATATAAGTTTTAGAACTTTTTTTATTAATCGTTGTAAAATAAATAAAGTTCGTTTTTTTTAACTCCCTAAGAGCATGCAAGCAGAGCTGCGAAAATACGACTCTTGTTTTTTCCATTAACAAAGCCAGCTCATCTGATGTGTCATGCGCCCATTTTAACCCCTGGGTGTAGAGATTGCAGAAGTAAAGTAAAGTAACTTGTCCAATAGCGAGAGACCGGACTCGAACCCAGGGCTACTGTGTCCAAATCAGTCGGCAAATCTTAATTCCGCACTGTTGTATTAAATTATAAGAACGCAAAATCACAAACGCCAAACAGTATTCATTATTTCATATAGTCCACAACAGTCCAAAAATAATGACGTTATTCTAAATGCGCAAAAAATTTGATTTGACATGGTTATTAGCTCTCAATTTTAATTCAAATCTACAGTTAATATATTTGGTTTTTGGGGGATTCTTTTTATCAATTCATTTTTACTAAACATCAAAGGTGTTCGTTATTTACATTTTATTTACATTTTATTTTGTTGATATTTCCAATAAGTCCTTTAATTGCAATTTTGCCATTCCTGGACAAATGGATATTCTATATTTTGATTTATAATAACAATTTTTATAAATGGATTTGAACATTTTCAATGCACACTTAATCTGTATTTCTACTGTTAGTTTCCCTGATATTACATACTAGCTACTAAAATTAAAATTGAAATTTAATCACCCGTAAGAATTGCTTAACTCAAGCACTATAGTGACGAACATTACATGTAGTTAGTATGATCATATACCTTTAATAAATTGTAAGAAGATGAGTCTCACATCCTCTGTGTCTATTTTTACCAGATCTCCGCCATCCTCTGTACAGGAAATTTTGGCACTGGAATAAGTTTTTTGTGTAGCAACAAATCGCAAACAGGCTCTTGTAGAATTTGACCACACTTCTGTATAACCGTCTGGACATGCTAAAAGAATTGATAAAAACAATTAATTGCATATAATGTTACACTTACATCAGAAACACATAATTACAGTATTTTTTTTCTCCACGTGTGTGTTGCTTTTTTTGCCAAAGGTACATATCATGCATTGACATAAAAACACATTTATATCTTTATATTGTTTTTCGGGGTTCTCTGTGTGTGTGTGTGTGTGTGTGTGTGTGTGTGTGTGTGTGTGTGTGTGTGTGTGTGTGTGTGTGTGTGGAGGGGGGGGTTTAAGTTTTTCCTTCTACTTCAGCAGTGTCTTTATTATATTGTGGCATGGTACTAACAAACCTGAGAACAAATGTCTGACTTAATGTCATATGATGTCGTTTTATTTTTTTTCAGACTGTTGATGAAAAAAAATGATGTGAACCCTTTCCTGTATATTTATACATTTGCAAACAACAAAATTAATATTCACAAGACCTTGTATCAGTTCAATGAAACCGCTCTGAGTGTCGAGAATGTGACCAAAAAAATATTGGATAATGGATATGATAATCGTATTATAGTAACAGATAGAATTTCAAAATATGGCATTATTTTATATATACATGTACCAACACGTAGATATCAAAATTGAATTTAAATTCGGCCAAGTAATTATACGTTATACTGACAAACAAGTCGATAAAACAGGACTATCAACAGTCTCGTTTGAAGTCATCTTTTCGTAAGTTCTATGGTCAATACAACGACATTGGCAGCAAATGCAATCTTCCAATGGGTCGCATGCCGATTGACGTTTTTCATACTAATTGTAAGACCATAATTTATCACCAAATTGTCTACGGACTTTTCCGTTTTTTCCCGATTACGACAAAGAGCACACGGCGGGTGTGACCGGTCACAGAGGATGCTCACTCCTCCATGGCACCTGATCCTACCCCTATTTATATTTAAGAGGTCCGTTCGCTCTGCTCCTGTTTTGTAATTTTCCCTTGGACTTTTGAATTTGAACATTGTTTGTTATCGCCACATGCCATTTAAAACAGTGTCATGCTACTGATTGTGAAAAGTAAATCAAAGTACAAAACGAAGCCAAGGCTGTGATGTTTTTTTTTCTTTTCATAAAGATCAGTTAGATGTAACATTTGACAAACAATTGTGAATATGTTTTAGTCAAACTCACATTTAAAAAGAAACCAACGTAAATAGTTTAAAAACATTATTATTTTAAGAACAATATATATGCCATTACAATTCTGTATCGCACAATATCGAATCATGATTGATCCCCGGTTCTCAAACAATCTTGTTTTTTTATATAAATAAAGACAAAGATGCAAAAGTCTTGCAAACTAGTTTTATCGGGTTTTCAAAAGCAAAGCCAGGCTGTGGGCAGACATATTGCCAATTTTATAATAAATAACAAACCCATAAAAGTACACAAAAACTGAAAAGCGTCAAAGCTATAAAAAAAATCCCTTATTAAGCCCCTGTTTAAATAAATCTTTGTGATTTTTGATCCAGAATGATAGCGAGATCAAATAAATTACTTTTGTTTTATTATTCATGTTATAGCGACAAGATTTTTCATTTGTTATTTGATCATTAAGCGCTTGAAATTCAATATGGTGCCTGCCGATAAATAGATAAACCTTCAGTTTAACGTTTTTGTTTGTTGCTCGCAGATTTTAAAATATCAAGAGCTTGTCCGTCCCATAAAACACTGCAGAGAGAGAGAGAGAGAGAGAGAGAGAGAGAGAGAGAGAGAGAGAGAGAGAGAGAGAGAGAGAGATTTTGATATGATTGTTGGCCCCACATGTAGGGCAAATGTTAGTTCAATGTCAAATAAGTCATCTTCTGATATTAACTCAACGGTTGGTCAATGTATGTTACATATGACCAACGTTGGCCCAATGTTACGTCATAGTAGGCCCACAATTAGTTCAACGTTGGCCAAATGTTTGTCAAGTTGGTCTAATGTAGGCTTAAAAATACAACTGCAGCAAAGAAAGTATAGATTTATTTGAATTAAGAATTCACGAACCATGATAAACATCCTTAGAACGAATAATGGCCGGCACTGTGTTAATTCAAGCAAATGATCACAGAGTAACTATATAAGCACGCTTTTAAACTTAGATGCGAAGATTGAATAAAGTAATAAACCACTCTCCTTTTGTCCATTCCACTTCATTTAATTTTCTGATTCTTGTTTATGTGTAGGGTGAACATTATTTTAACATTCCAATTTTAGGGAATTTTATTAATACATAACAAATTTATGAGTGTCATGGGGTATCAAGTAATAACATGCGATTTATGGTATCGACGAAAAATTCTTTTACATAAATAAAGAAAAGATAATTGACAGACTTTTGAATCAATGTTGGGTCAATTTCATATTCTCATCTAACATATGGTAGAAAACTTACAACATTGACCCAACGTTGGCCCAATGTTATGTTCCAAACTAACATCGGTACTCGAGTAAGAATGTGTCAGGGGGATATTGACCATACACTGGGCCAATAATGTGTGCCCAACGCCAACATACCAATCAGTATCCGACATTGGTTTAACATTGGTCCAACGTTGTATGTCTAACGCCAACGGCCCGACCATTACCCAACGTTGGCCCAATATAAGCATCTTGGTTAAAACTAAAATAACTATCGAGTGTTCAAATTTTCACCACGAGTTCATTAGTATTTTAACTGCTGTTAAATTTTCAATAATTCTGTAGTATATCTTTAAACTCCGATCAAAGTAAATATTTGCATTCTTGCATCAATCACTTAATTAAGATAATTAAAACTATGTGCCTTCAAAGTAAACTAGTTAACAAAAATGTGCAATGATTTCAGTAATTTAACTTTAGTAATTTGATTATTGTATGTAATTGAATCGAACCTTCCAAAGTGCATTTCAAGTCTGTCTTCCAAAGTCCGTTAGATAAACAGATAAAGCGTTCAGAGTCTTGCTGTTGATACCTAGAAGAGCAAGTTATGTGGATCCCTCTTGCTATTCCAATAGCATCCCATTCCCGTACGTTATCCATTGAAAATCCTTCACCCGAAGGGATTCCACAATCTGTTGTAATTTTAAAGTAAAATATAATTATTCCATTAAAGTGTGTAAATACTCAATTCTAGTTAACAAATACAAATCAAAAGAGCCGTTTTAAAATCATTTTTTATGAGGTAAAGGATGCAAGAAACTATTTAACATCTTTGGCTTGATCCACCAAGCATAAATACCATTACACAGTTTGATATTACTAATTTACATTTAAATTAGATATTTACTGATATTCTCAATAGAGAAGTGTTTTATAACATATACAAATAACATATAACATATAATACTAATGATATTAGTTTGGCTAACAAATCATGATAATTAAAACATGAAAAATGTAAGGAAAGAATGTAAAAAATGTCACACCTGACAGGATGCAGTCACTCTGTCCAAAAGCTTTGGGAATGCATTTTTTATTGAGGGCACAATTAGACTTTGAACAAGCTCCAGCAATTTCCTGCGAATTTATCAAAATACATGTTTTTTTTTAAACTGAATATTTTACTTAGTTTGTGTAGAAATCTCAAAGGATTAAGGGTGATCTTCATTTTATTATTTTGGATATAATATTTTGAGTCCGTAAACTTTCGGTTAGTAAAGAGAAATCCCTAATATTTTAGCTTCAAATTTTGAATATTTTCTTTATACAAAGCTGTTCTCCTAAAGATCAATATAGTCTAATAATAACCACGGCCATTCATCCTTGCTAATCTGCATAAAGCTATTTTTTGCATGCCACCTTCCATATTTCCATTTCAATGTAATGAAAAAATGACAATAACAAGCCGTCAACCATCTCAAAAATCCATAAAACGAAATACAAATTCAAAGCAGAGCAACACGAACCTCCAAAAAGATAGAGGTAGGATCAGGTGCCTAGGAGGAGTGAGCATCCTCTGCTGACCGGTCACACCCGCCGTGTGCTCTTTGTCATAATCGGGAAAAAACAACCCGGAAAAGTCCGTAGACAATTAAGTGATAAACTCATCTTCGATCGTTATTCCTATGTATTTTTTAAAGAAAAATATTACTCAATATTTTGTTCAAAATTAATATTATCGATAAAATAGTAACATTACTATTTTATATTTAAGTGTATCATTGATGGTTTTGGTGCATTTTAGTTTAATAGATAATGGATCTGAATTTAGATCATTAACGATATCATGTTAAATTTGTATCATTAATGGACAACTAGGCCGTTCGATGATAATAAAATTATATCAATCATGGACAGAATTTTGACTACGAATGAAATATTGCACCGTTAGTGGATATTGTATCAATAAAAGTTACTACATTGCTTTTGTTTGACATAATAAAACCTTAATAGCAAAATCCAGATAAATCTTTTTTAAAAAATCTTCATTCACGCATCAAATATTTCTTTTCATGGAAAACAAGAGGAAAATAATAATAAAAAGACAGGTATTGACCGTGAAATGTATGCATCAAAAGAAAATATTTGATGACGTCATAGCTGCACTGTACACGTTTGAACACTCGCTCTTTACTGCTGTTGCACAAAAAATAAATTTTATATTATTTACCATAAAGGATGATATCCCTAGACATATGAAAGCGGTTCCTTTTAATACATTTTTTTATGGAAAATATACATGCCTTTAAAAACTTAAAATCAAAAGAGAATAAATATGGCATATCCTGATATGTAATCGGTAACGCTTTACCGTTGATTTGAAAACCTGTAACAGTGATTTTTGTTTTGGTTTGTGACTCTGTCCTTCCAATGAATAACAAAAATTAGAATGTGTGAACCTTGGTACAATAGAAGATATGACTATGAAGGAATTAAGCAGATGGGATAAGACTTGTTCACATATCACATCTCATGTTTCATTGCCAAAATATTACTAGTTTGTGGTAAACGTAGCGATCAGAAATGAAATATTTTGATAATACAACTTACAAATAGTCCAGTCGAACAAACGAAGGTATATAAATGGTATATTAAGTCACATCAAACTCGCCTATCGAAATCAATGTCACGTGACACGAGTGGCACAAACGATTAACATTATGAAAGGTTAAGCGAGTTCACATCAGGTAAATAACATCAGTTTTTTTTTAATTTGGAAGACCCTTTGATTTTTTTTTCATTTTTTAAAAAGTCACATGTGAGCGCATTGAGGTATATTATTTTTCCTTTCACAAGAGATAGATTTTGACTAAATACAATTACCTGGAATTCTTTAAGAAGACATTTATCAAAGATTTAGTACATGCAAAATAAAAGGGAGAAATTCCGAACCAATTTATTGGGGCCCTATTTCACATCATACTTTTCGTGATGGCCACAACCATCGAACAAAAAACAAGTGATTTGTTATTTGTTCGAGAGGTGTGGCCTTATCTCAAATCCGCTTTTAATATCAGCTTCACACTCCCCTGAGCAGTATAATGCAGTAATGTTTCTAAATGCAGAAAAAGAATTCTTATTTGTTTGAGTAATGTGTTTTTATTTAGTTAATTTAATTAAAAACGAAACACACACGTAAAAATCAGACTAATCAGATTTCCTTCACTTATCTATATTACTTTGAAATATATCCATTATTACCTTGTCCCAGTCCGTTTTTGCGCTGTAAATCCATCCGGGCTTTTCTATATACTGCGCAGGTATAGAAACTTTGCTTTCGAAGTTGGTCTGACAGAAGTGGGCTCCCTGATGATAGTTGATGGACTGACATCGTGTTGTTCTCAGACAATCCTCCACACAATCCAGAATACCGTATCTATCATACGACGTGATCATCCTTCTGTCCAGTTTGTGTCCGTACTGTAGCATCGAGTAGCCATGTCTTAGGTCCGCGAAACAGTGATTGATTAACGAAATGGTAAAACATATAAGAAAAGTGAGGCGAAAATTATCGAGAAGGGAAAGCAAGTTTCCCATGGCTTGACACAATATATAATGAATTTTACGTTAAGTTGGACTATGACGACGATGCTTGATTAGAGTCTTAAATCCTATTTAGTTTGCGTGATGCTGAGTGAGTATTTCAAAGCACCAGTATATTGAATAATGAAATATTCATTTACTTTTATCGATTTGGTGTTTATGTCATACTAACAAGTATTATATATGAAAGAAATTGTTCAATTGTGTCAAATAATCAATAAATTCTAAGACACTAATTTCCAGTTTTGAAGGGCATAAATACAGAACACCCGATAGACAAACGTCTATATATCATAAATTCGTTTTGGTATGCAAATGAACTTATGAAACAATGTAATAAGAAATATGTAACGCTAATGTTCATTACATCAATCCAATGCAAAATTAATAAATATAAAAAAATAGGGTAAGAGTCATAATTGGACCCGCATTTCATTTAAGTAAAATTAAAACAATGTGTATCTTTGTCTTATTTTCATCAATATAGTATGCACCATTTATTCGTTATACAATATTTCAAGATAACAAATTAAATTATTTTATTTTCAATGAAAATGTCCTACGCTTTGTTTGTTTTTGTCATTTTGCCCGAGTTTTGTTTTACGATGTATATGAGTGTAAAAAACATGAGTCCATCTTTGCCTACCTGTAAACAAATGTAAACAAAGAGCACGTTAGACATTCAAACTTTTTTTAAAATAAATATCATAAATAGGCAGCTTTGCGATGTGTGATCTTTATGGGGAAATATTAGATCTTAAGGTTTTCCCTATTTCTCGGAAAGTACGATCGGGATCAGATTCGAATTGAAAAATTTAAAAACAAATATTGTCGCCGACAACGACTAACCTGTGTATATCGTTAGTTGATCTTCTTTGAAATATAGCTTTTGATGACCTTTTGATTGTTAATGTCAAATGGTTACATGGTTAAATCAATATAATACACACACGCTGTATTTATTATTTTTTCATCAAATTACACAAGTTTGGATTGATAAGTAACTGCATATTTGAACATTTTGAGATTTTGTTATAATTTCCCTTGTGTTTGCATTGGAAATCTGGGATATTTAAATTTCAATAACACACGCAAAATCTGATAAAGGAACATGAGCAAAACTAAATGTCATCACGCGTTTTTGGCAGAATTAATATTGTAAAATTTGTAGAAACTTTCTAACTTACTTTTGAAAAATAATCGCTAAAGCATATCTATTCGATCTCAAAAAAGAGCTTTCCTTGCAGAGTTTCTGGCAAAATACTTTAGCCGCAGAAGCGTACTTAATAACATGTTTGATGGCTTTCATCTATTATTCACATCCCTGACAAAGAGCGTATATAATGGATTTAGAGCGGCAATACAAAGGTCGTGCAAAACCAGTACAACAATAACACCCCCCAACACCCCTCGCAAACTTTTTTTTTAATACGAAGTTTTCATACAGTTAGCAGATTGTTAAAATATGTAGATATAGGTGAATGTCGATTATAAACTTTGATACAATTTATAACAAAAGCTTCATGCAGGCACATTCTAAAAAAAACCCTAATGCACGTTCATGTACCTGTAATTCATAATCTGATTGATAAAAATATATTAGAAAATCAAATACTTAGCTGTTATTCTCTATGAATTTTTTTTTTCGTGCGGAAGGTTGTTGACGTCTTGTAGTAAATGTTGTGTGCAGCTCAAAATTATAACCTTTACAGAAAACATTGAGTTTTAACAAAATACGTCGAAAACATGTGTCAAAAAGAATCTATCATCATCTATATCTATCGACCAGCCTCGGGGATAGAAAACCTAAAACTCGTTGGATAAAAATCATATACCACCGCAAATCATGAAATATCCTATATTTAACGCAAAAATATTCTGTACACAATGAATAGATTAAAATACATAATTCAAGCCCCTCCTCTGCTATGATGATATCTTACTTTCCTTGTCGCAATATTTTTTTTTGTAAATTAAATACATGTAAAACCTTAATAAGGTTTAAAAAATCACATGCGTAATATGTATATCACAGGGGAATCACGTGATGCTTAAGTTACGTCATTATCGTTTGGGTTGCTTGATTGACAGAGAAAGCCTCAATTTAACATGGTGATGAAGAGGTTCGGAGTATGTGCGGTATGCAGAATGGATTTTTTTCCCTGCCTCCCCCCCCCCCCCCCCCCCCCAAGCAAGTGAATATTGTTTTGGTTTTTGTTCCTAAATAAAGACTTTACCTGTATATCACAAGTGTACACTCAGTTTTTTTTTAAATTAAGTACAGGACATATAAAGTCTCCATCTTGTTGTATAAACCCCTAAAAACTCTCACGTAACAGAAATTAAAACTCAAAACATACAAGTAAATGTCATTTATTGAAAATAGAAGAATACATATAATACATTTATACCATACTTTATTTCTCATTCAGCATTCAGTTCATGCTTTTATAAACAATTATCCATTTATTCTCGCGATAAAGAAGACCCTAGACGACCGTCATAGTTAACACGCCTCTGATACTCTTGCTGAACACTCTCTGCTCCTACAACACCAGCATTTTACCTGCATTGAACTCCGATTCAACAAGAGCAGATTAAATACTATTGTATTATATTCAGCACTGTCCTCACCAAACCACCCCACGTGTGGTCTGATCTGTCCAATGTTTTGTAAAGATCCTGACAACGTGAATGCCACCGCACAGCCTGTCCTTAAACTATGTGGCGTCTCCCTGTTATCAATATCAAGAACCATCACTTATTTTCTCGTGTTTAACTGAATATGACACTAGTTGTTCGAGATGTCTTGAATCCTTAGTCACTATTCTAAAAGGAGACCTTTTAGATAGATTCATTCCCAATCACTTGAAACAGCTTACATACAAGTGCAACCCAATTAATGGACAATAACAAAATCTTGACATTTCTTTACCACAAACACATTATTTTTCCGCTTTCCTCCTCCTAATGTTTTTCCAAATGTATGATTAAAAACTAAACCCAAATGATCACCAAGCCACCTTATTTCTTGTGAAACAACATTTGTGTAGTCTCCTGCTCTATTACCTGCAAAAAACTTAAACCACCCATGGTCCTTAGGCAAAACATATTTCTATCTTGTAGAAATTTCTTTACCCTCTTATTCCTTAATTTTGAAGAAATGAAACAATAGCTCAATACTTAGATATGAAAATAGGCTTTGCTTGCCTAGGTACTGTGTGGGCTGTGCCTTCTCCTCTTGAACAGACTTTAAATACTCTTCAACAGACACATCAGCTGCTGCGTTTCGACCCTTTCATAAAAGCACTACAAGACTTTCCTAATTCCTGACCTGCATATATGTTAACAAGTATTAAATTCAACAAAGAAACTGTGTCCGAAGCTAACCGAACTGGGCTAAAGCAATCAAACAAATATGCTTTACCCAAAAAGACACACTCCACGCGGGTATGCTAAGGCTTCCCAATTGATTTAACAGCGATGTGTAGAAGGTTACTTGTCTGTATTTCATACGATATGACTTCATTATCAATGTTGACGTCACGACCAGCATTCCATTCGATAGTTTACAAGGAATGTATCGTAACGTTAAAGGTGAATTACATTAAAATAGTAATAAAATCGCTTATTTTCATAACATAGATGTAATCATTTATACAAGGGGTACATAATTCATTCAGTATCAAACAATCTGCAGTTTTCAAGCTTCGTTTAAAGTAAATCAATATTCATAAACCAATGGTTTAGAGACTCTCCCAGCTATGTGTAAACAACTGAATGAAAAGAGTTTAATGCATGTAAAAATTAGACTGGCGCAGGTGAAAGATCAATGCAACTTCAGAACATATTAAGTAAATTTATCAAAGAACTAAAGTAGCCATGTGACACATGTGACACATGCTTGGGAAACTGACAGATTAACCTTAATTTTGTGTAAATAGCTTCTGATTAATAAAAAATGTGCTTTATTTTGATGATTTTGCGAAATGTTTTAAAAATGTTTTAAAAATATCTTTAATGAACAAAATATGTGTATTTGAAGCCCAAGCAAGAACTTCAAAGTATATCACATAACGAAGGATTTTTTCTTTAACAAATATAAAGGATTTAAAAGACTTTAATCACCTGCACCATTGCAATTTAACTAATTGTTTTGCAATGTAAGGATACGCATGTCACGTGACCACGAAGTAAATGTGACCTTTAAAATATGCATCAAATATCATGTTTAACATTATTTTCAGTTATGTAATACAGATTCAAAACTACGCTCAATATATTTTTGTCTTTAATTCAAACAACACCGGGTTTTTTCCAGCTGTAGTTTAGCTCCTGGACACCCTTACATTGCTGCCCAGCCTATTAGCATGGCTTCTGTCATGATGGTCCTCCCATACTAAAAACCCCCGGAGTACAGCTCATGGAGTCGTGACATGACCGTTTCTGAGGCATAAACTTCATCACTTTCTTCATCAAAAAGCTTCTTCTTTTTTAGCCTCGATATACTGCCTTTCTTAGCATCATACTCATCAGTCGATTGATAATATCTGAGCATCACTATTTAAAGCAGATTCTTGAGAAACAATGTCAATCTCTTAATTTCTGTCAGTTGCAAAAAAAAGACTAAGCAATTAATGTCCATTTCAACACTCTGTCATCTAAAACGCATGTCTTCCGTGAATAAATCTTAATGACGCCTTCTAAACCCTTCCTGGGACCTTAGCATTGTCTAGGGGATCAGGCTTTAAGTAATTTAGAATGTACACTGTCTGAGTTAGTTTGCATAGTAAAATCATAAATGTAGCAATGCAAATGTAGTTCATGAAAAAAACGTGTTTCTATATATTTCTTTGTTAAATTTTGAACCCCTTCTTTGGCCCTTGAGTACAGGTTGGAGTAATTTAAAAATACACCATCTGAGACTGCTTCCCTACTGATAATAATTATTGTAGCATTGTAATTCTTAAAGCTGCATGGTCCGATTTTTTGGCCATTACAGTATCAACTAATTTTCAATACAAACAAATTATGTAAGAAAGTTAGAATTTCGCCCATTTACACCAGGAGAATCGGTTTCCTTTCAAAGTTAGAACTTTTCAAAGTAAATAAAAATAATTTTGTGATGGGCAAACAAAAAAAAAACCAAACCAAAATGCATCATCGTAATGTTTATAAAGGGAACCGTTTGGTTTTGTCCCCCGAAAAATTGGGTTTATTCGACATGTATGTTACGCATCGATTGTAAACAAAGCTAACTTCGGATATATTAGTGAACAAAATATACACAGATTTAATTTTTGATTTGCCAAAGCACTATGACCTTTATTTATAGCGATGTCAGTCATAATACAATCATACCTGCCTCGACGTAAGTGGCAAATTTTAATATGATGCAAAATAACGCAATGCTCTTATGTCATTCGTTTTTTAACCAAATTTTGTATATTATATTTTTCATTGAATTATGACTTAATTGACAGGGAAAACTACTGCAATGCATATCATTATATATATTCTCAGCATAATTATCGTTTAAAAGCGTGCAAAAACTTATTTGATATATGATCGGACCAAACAGCTTTAACTTTGAACATTGTTTAATTATATTTCTAGGTTGAACTTTGAAATCCTATTTGGGAAACAGGAATTACGGTTTAAATAATTTAGAAAAATCACTATCCATAGAAGCTTTGATTCTAATAATGGCATAAAGTGGTTCGAGAGAAAAAAAAATCATAAAGGTATTTAAACATTTTTACAGTTTCAAAAGTATCTCCCAAGGGGGGCGAAAAAGTTTGGCTCTTCATATTAACAATTTAAAATGTTCACCCCATAAAGCTGCTTTAAACTAACCTTTGTATAAAGTCCAGTGTTTTTTTTTAAATCTGACCTTTGGTGAATTGGTATTATTTAAAGTAACCGATTATCATGTATTACGATGGCGTTTACTGTAGCATTGAATGATTTATTTTTGACGTCGTCGGTCAATAACTGCCGTCAGATGAGCAGACAAATAATCATTACGCGCTAACGTGCGTTATTCAATTTGTCTGCTCACCTTATATTTACATTCCCTTCTTGATGAAATCGGTATAAATTGCAGATCACGGAGGGAGTAAATTAGTAAAGCAAGAACAGCTGTTCTCTAAAACCGGTTTACACTGGTTTTCACATAGACTGTTGAGATGAGCCTGAAAATATTATCCATGAAAATAACTCTTAAAATTTTGCTTTTAACAATAGAATCAATTTTAGTGTTGAATAATTGTAAAATATAAAGTTTTAACAACATGTTTGAAATATATTTTTAAACCGATAATATAGAAATTTAATGTTTGGGAACTACGTATGTAAATTACATGTAAATTCATACGAAGTAATTCAGTTGTTGCATTTAGAGGTATTATTAGATCACATAATTTAACGGAAAAACATAGTAGAATGTAAATATATCGATTTATCACAAATTTTTGTAATCGGCTGTTGCTTTTTGCAATTATTAAGTTAAATTGACATTTTTCACCTGCAACACCTGCAATTGCAGACGCAGCCTCAGCAATAAACATTTACGCACGTACCCTACGCTTTGTCACGATCAAATCACTGTTTTAATAAAGAAATTATTATAGTCACTTCAAGCAAATATTTTACAACATACAACATAGCGTAGTATTTAAATATCATACCATATCATTGAAATTTCATACCGTGGTGTTGGAATCTCATAGCATATCATTAGAGTGTCTTTCGCCATAGCATACCATAGCATATCATTGCATAGCATACAACATAATTTCAACCCGGTTTTTAATGATTTGATCTCAGAAAATAAATGGTTTCATTGCAGGTAAGTGGCAAACTTCAGTGTTTTATTATTTTACTTCGAAATGTTTGGAATTCTTCTGTATGTGGAAGCGTTTTTTGTTCAAATGTCATAGCATAGCATAGCATACCATATCTTTAGGCCTTTCGTTTCAATTTTGTCATAGCAAACAATATATACAAATCTCATTCCATAGCACAGCATAACATTGTAAAAGATATGCTTGAAATGACTATATCCAGTTTAATTACTTAAGTATTTAATTTTGTAACTCATATTTCTTCTTTTGTCTAAGTTTTTTTTTCTTTTTCAAATAGCAATTGACCGTTAAATGTCAGCTATTTAATCCATCCTATCTAATTCAAGCAACCCCACTTTATGATATAAAAGGTATAAATCGTCACACAAGTTCACGCTAAGTAAACAAGAATCATTTATAATGGGGAAGACCAATTAAATTTTTGAATGCTTTTAATTTGGGGAATTGAGCGTATTGGGGTTCAATTTACTTCTATCACATGAAGGATTTTTTCTTAATAAAATACAATAACTAGTAAGATGTTGAAGAAAAAAATGTATCTATATGCTGTTATATATTTTGATCGCTTTATATAATGTGTGTGTGGGGGGGGGGGGGGGGGGGGAGGGGGGTAAAATAAAGTGAATTGGAAGTTAACAATGTACACCTACCGAAAATTTAGCTATATATCTTGCATATGATCTTCTTATTTTCGGTAAAAATGGTATTACATAAAGGTACACATATCAAAGATTAAAAAATAAGTGTAAAATTCGGATATCTATTTTTTGTTATTCTACCGAGGGGCCATATGCCACAATATCCTTTGAACGCGCAGATAAAGCCATTGTTGCTCATGTGAGCTATGTAGCCCATGGGCCTCTTGTTATGATTTGTATTTTTTTAAGATAAAAATGCTATAGGATACTGTATATTTGCACTTTTATCTCTGCATTTGCGTTTTACAACATTGAGACGATTTTTTTAAAGTTATGCGCAATACCCTGCGCTGAAGACGCACAACTTTAAACCCGCAACTGTCTTTAAACCAAACAAGAAAGTCACACGGCATAAATCAGTTGTTTGTAAGATTCGTTGCACTCAAGAACATGGACAAAAGAACCTTAACAACGCGAGGCAAATAAGGCGTGAGGAATTCAAGCTCTAGTGATTAAGAACAATCGATTTTATCTGAAATCTAAAAAAGGAAAGGAATATAATTAGAAGTAACAGGATATTTGTCAAAGTGTATTAACAAAGCAGCTATACAACGTAATTGAAACATAAACAATTGCATTCAATTCATTATTTATGGGTTTTTATTCCTTTTAAGGGCTGTCAATGATCAGCATTTTACCACAGCTTATTGATTGAGGTGTAAATACGTGAGTAAATATGTTATCAGTCGGCTACGACTAATGCCTTTATGAGCAAGAAATTTATTCATTTTTGATACTTATTATATGTAATTATGACATGTAGAAATTTAACCTTAAATCTAATAATTTTGCATTCAGCTTTTCTGCTAATTGCATATTTTATTGTTAAGTTTTTCTACATGTATTGATAAATCATCGATCATACAAAAAAAGATATGTATTTTGTCCATGATATATATATTTGTTTATACAAGCTGATTCCGAAATCAAACTTAAAAGTTTTATGTGGGATAAATTTCTATTTTCCAGGCTGCACCGCAGGTTTGCATGTTGTTACCACTGCACGGCTTATTGCATTCACTGTCATCTAAACACTTTGGACAGAATCTGACCTCCACAAAAGCATTCATTCCCGTTCTGAAAATAAATAATACGTTTTATCAAGCTCTTTAAACAAGTTTTTCTTTCATATCTTGAAATCTTAAATATCTATAATTTCGCTATCGACGAAAAAACTGGTAAATGAAACAGAACTATTTATTATAAATGGGAATATATTTGTTTACTTTCGGGGTTTTTTAATTACAATGTTAACAAATTGATAACATAACAAAATTGAGCTAGATGCTGTCATTAGACAGTAATACCCGCACCAAGTGTTTGCCCCGAAATAACACTCTCTTGTACAAGTTTTAGTTAAAAAAAAGAAGGCCACATGGAATTTCCGGTACTTTTTAAAAATTATATTTTTCATAAATGATGAGTTCACATCCCATAATACACATATTGCCTTTATGTACAATTTAGGGTTGAACTGTTTGCATGTGAATTTTAAATTAATCAATAATCTAAACATTTCATGTCATAGAAAGTATGGTCTATATAATTATTACAAAAAAAATAAATTATGCCCACTCACCCCCACCCCCACCCCCTGGCGGTTGCTTGCTTTATATATGATACTTTTGTGTGCCAACATTGTGTGCGTGGATTTAGAAAAGGGTGGGGGTGAGAAATCCAAATCCCCCCCCCCCCAAAAAAAAAATCATTTATGTAGTAGTAAAATTACCAAAAGTAAACCTCGGACTACAACCAACCCCCCCCCCCCCCCCCCGCAAACACAATTATTACTCTGATCCCCCCTTCCACTACCCATGGATAAATAAAAAACAGATCACAATGAAAGCCTGTACATGTAATTGCAATAAAGAATATTGTAAACAGTGCAAGATAAATGTCATATTGCGCAATTATTTTCACTGCAGGACTGCTTTAACGATTTTAAAAGATGGTATCAAACACATGTCGATATTTATGTGGATAAAAGTGCATTATTTATATTATATGTAGTTATATTTTAATTAAATTACTTTCACCGTTTTAGAATTAAAAAAAATTTACAAATGAATATTTGGCCAAAAAAAATAAGTTCTTAAAATTTTTGGAAACTTGAGGTAAAAATATGATTAGCCCCAGCAGGATTCAAACTCTCTACTTACAGACACATTGTTAACGCTCTAACCCATTGCACTACGCTGTTAGGTAGCATTATTTTGGGGGGGAAATATTATATTTTATACTTTATTTGTTTTGTTCAATAAGGAGTACATCACAATATGTGGGTGTCCCATACCACCTTAAAGCTGAAACTTGTGCTTTACATGGTTAATTACCTTATAAAATTGTGCAAGGGGTTTTAAAGAATAAAGTTATGAAACTACATGCTATCTGTTACAATTAAATGATCTTTGTCTGAAGTTACGTACACAACACAGGTCTACAGGTTGCATTAGCGGGTACTAGTTTTACCCAGCTCTTTGGTTAGATGGGTTTCACGTGGTATATGCATATGTGTTTTCGATATGCAGAATAGAGTTAATTAACATGAATAAACAGTTCTGTTGTGGTGATCAGCTAAAGGAATTCATATTGCGCTCTAATTGGATTATCATTATGATGTTGACCAATAAAGGTAAGTATAATACATGAGTTGTATAGTAGCGCAATATTATGAAACACCGGTATATACAAAAGAGATAAGTTTTACTTTTTCTTTCTAAAATGAGATCTTCCTTTGCCAGCATACTGTATCATCATCTTTATATAAATAAGCTTATCTACAGTTTCTGTCATTTTAATTGCAAAAGTTATTTTTTCATTTGTCAGACTTACACTAGTATTGAGTTGACTCCATATCCATATTGACCCTGTAACATTTTGCATTAAATTTGGGTATTAAATATCATGTTTATATGAGTTATGATAGGAGGAAGGGGAAGGGGCCTTAACCGTTCCCCATCCCCAGGATGTGTGGATTATATATACATAACTAGTGAGAATGAAGGTATGCTGCAGCTTTTTTTCCCCCATTAAACACCATACCCTTTCATCATAATATAGACCAGTAATAATAATATAATAACCAGTAATAGAAAAAGTGTTAATGACTGTAATTTTTTTTTATTTTGCTTATTCTTTTTTGTCAAGAGATATGTGGTATTTCAAGATTTATGACTCATGAAAATTTGTGCATTTTAATCCTGATTGTTAGCATACATGTATAGTTATATATAAAAAAAAATACATGTGATATTATACCAGGGATCATGCAATCAATTGCACAATTGCCATTCGGTTATTTATAACTCATTTTGGCTGATTATTTGTGAATCATTTAGAAAATATAGACATTTCTAAATACATGTATAACATATTATCAATATTTTTTGAAGATTGATTTTGTAACTATTAACAACTTATTGGTACATGCATATAGGTTATGCCCCGTTTGAGACGCCCAGTGACTTTCCAGGGTTGGAACTAATAAAGTAATCTATCTTATTAATATGTACTGTAATTCCTAGCCCTAACCCGATGTTGACCCTGCTTTGTTTTTTACAGCAATGTTTTTGTTGACTGAGTTTACAATTTCTTCAATTACATATAACATTTTGTTTATCTTTAAGATTGAAAAACAATTTCCACAATCTCTTTATGTACATCTGATATCATACAGAAAAATACCAATCAAGAAATGATTTTGCTACTGTATAAATGTGAGAAGAGACTCTGAATTCCCCCCCCCCCTTAAAATATCCTCAAAATCATCGAAATCCCCACTCCTAAATCATATACATTTTCGTTTCTTGAACCATGACCATGTCAATGCAAATCTTTTTGTGGTAATAGTAGGTCATGGCCTCTGAGGGTCACCCTAGCCCCACCCCACCCTCCCAAAATCAGAAAGCTTCAAGGTATAAGCAAGATACAGAACTTTGCTAACAATTCTATGTTTGCACACAGAGGTGAGATCATGCTTTTGTTTGCTTACATCTGCAATCTGAATAGGAAATGCCAAGTTTAAAAATCTTAAGTTGAATGTAATAAACAAATGAGAACAAAAACATGACTCAAACATTCCAGACGCTGAAATTTTGGCTGATCATTAGAAATGTCTCGCTATATATTATATACCTGTACAGACAAACTAAAAGGTTTTAAGACTCGAATAAATAAAAACGAAGTTTTTAAAACATTTTTCCATAGTTCTGACACTTTATTGTTATGGGGATAATTAAATGCATTACCGCTGTTCTTAAGAATATATCATCCAGTACAATGGAGTGATATGCCTGGCAAAACATTGATTAGATTAGCTCTTTAACATATCACGTGACAACATTTTTCATTCGAGTGTATTCATCGATCAAGTGAGTAAAGTAAAAAAAAAAATGTTATGAAACGTCACACGAGTTCACGCCAAGTACACAAGAATCGTTTATAATGAAGAAAACCAATTAAATTTTTAAATGTTTTTAATATGAGGAGTTGGGCGCACTGGGGTTCAATTTTCTTCTAACAAATGTAGGATTTTTTGTTGTTGATAAAATACAATAACTAGTGAATTCTTGAGGAAGAAAATGTACCTTTATGCTGTTAAATATTTTGATCGCTTTATAAATTGTGTGTGTGTGGGGGGGGGGGGGGGTGGGGGGCTAAAATAAAGTGAATTGGAAGTTAACAGGTACACCTACCGAAAAGTTAGTTATATATCTTGCATATGATCTTCTTATTTTCGGTAAAAATGGTATTCCATAACGGGGCATATGTCAAAGATGAAAAAAATATGTGTAAAATTCGGATATCTATTTTTTTTTTTTGTTATTCTACCGAGGGGCCATATGGCACAATATCCTTTGTGAACGCGCAAATAACGCCATTGTTGCTCAGGGGAGCTATGTAGCCCATTGACCTCTTGTTATGATTCGTATTTTTTCTTAGAATAAAGACGCTATATGATAAACTGTATATTTGCACTTTTATCTCTGCATTTGCATTTTACAACATTAAGACGATGTTTTTAAGTTATGCACAATACCCTGCGCTTAAGACGCAAAACTTTAAACCCGCGACTGTCCTTAAACCAAACAAGAAAGTCACACGGCATAAATCAGTTGTTTGTAAGATTCGTTGCACTCAAGAACACGGACAAAAGAATCTTCATAACGCGATGCAAATAGTGCGTGAGGAATTCAAGCTCTAGTGATTAAGAGCAATCGATTGCATCTGAAATTTAAAAAAAAAGAATATAAGTAACAGGATATATGTCAAAGTGTATTAACAAAGCAGCTATACAACGTAATTCAAACATAAACAATTGCATTCAATGCATTATTTATGGGTTGTTATTCCTCAAACGGGCTGTCAATGATCAGCATTTTACCACAGCTTATTGATTGAGGTGTAAATACGTGAGTAAATATGTTATCAGTCGGCTACGACTAATGCTTTATTGAACAAGAAATTCATTCATTTTTAATACTTATGATCAGTAATCATGGCTTGTAGAAATTTAACCTTAAATCTAATAATTTTGCATTCAGCTTTTCTGCTAATTGCATATTTTATTGTTAAGTTTTTCTACATGTATTGATAAATCATCGATCATACAAAAAAGATATGTATTTTGTCCATGATATATATATTTGTTTATGCAAGCTGATTCCGAAATCAAACTTAAAAGTTTTATGTGGGATAAATTTTCCAGGCTGCACCGCAGGTTTGCATGTTGTTACCACTGCACGGCTTATTGCATTCACTGTCATCTAAACACTTTGGACAGAATCTGACCTATGTTCCACAAAAGCATTCATTCTCGTTCTGAAAATAAATAATAATTTTTATCAAACTCTTTAAACAAATTTTTCTTTCGTATCTTGAAATCTTAAATATCTATAATTTCGCTCTCGACGAAAAAAACTAGTAAATGAAACATAACTATTTATGATAAATGGGAATATATTTGTTTACTTTCGGGTTTTTTTTAATTACAATGTTAACAAAATGATAAGATAACAAAATTGAATAAGGTTTAAAATGATAGCACAGTCATTTAGATTAATCCATACCTGAAGCCCAAAATATTTGAATTCTCTAGGACTTTTACATTTACTTCTGCAATATATTTCTCCACTTTTGGTAAGGCAAATAGGTCCAATTTTTAACAAATGTTTTTTTTTTTTTTGTTTCTTCATAACATTCTGTATTTGTTTTTTCATTTTAAAAGAATAAAAACACGCTTCCAAATTGATCAACGCGAACAACAATTACAAACTTTAGGCCAGTGTTGTTTGTTTTATAAAAGAAATCACTTTCATCATACAACAAGAAGTATTTGTAAGAATTTAATTATAGAGTGTTTTAAAACGATTGTCTGTTATTATTGACATTTATGTTTTCAGACTTTTCAGAAACATTTTATATGTTATGTTTACACACAGATGAGAGACAAAATCAAGGGAAGTGAAAAACCAGAATCCAAAAAAAGCTAAGAATCTGCTCTTGCGTTTTATTAAGGAGGATTAATGGTCAACAGATTTACCATCATAATTTGGTATATCCCTCTAACTTTAATTAGAATCAGTAGGACAACAAAGTATTGCCTTTGAAGGTATACATGTATGTGGCGTATTTGGAGTAAAATTTTTAACATGAGTTTGAGTACAATTATACATCATGCTTTTTATAATTAAACGTTTCACCAACTCTATTCTGTATTTAGTTATTTGTCTCTAAACTTTGCAACATGTCTGATAAATATAAATGTGATCTGCCATCTATAACGCCACTGCGCATGAGTGCGGGAATACCCAGCATTGAAATCACGATGGAAGAACAGTTTGTTTACAACTTAGAATCACGTTTTTCATGTCTTAAGTTAAATAATTTTTATGTCAGATGATACTCGAAGCATTATTATTCCGATATTCATTAATGTAGAACGATAAAAATTGTTAATTATGTGTAATAAAGGTGAAACATAATTTTAGCGTCATCGACATGGTAAACGGAGTAAATACCCCTCTCGCTGAGGGATGCATGTACTGGGAGTGTTAATTTATTCTTTATTAAAAAAAATTCCTCTAAACGAAAATCCACCTGTGGTTTATAACTTATAAAGCAAAGACACAGAACACATGGAGCACGAACCTGACTAGCATAACCCCTATAACTTCATGATGGAAACCTAAGTTCAATTCCGCTTTAATTCTTATTCCATCAATCTACATAGTCTCCGATGACGATATTCCCTTTGTTCCTATCCTTGTCAGTCTGTCTGTTCTTTATTTTCATACCAAATCTGTCAAACTTAACGGTCTACCCCTATTTCTCGTCGTCGCCATTGTTGTTGATAGACCGAGATGGATGTCATGTGACACATTTAAGGCGGGGTTATTCAAATCTTTTGTATTTTTTAACGGCACGTAGAAAAACAAAATATGTTTTTTTATTTCTCGTATTTTTGTTATGCGTCTGACTTAGCGTAATTTATGTGAAAGTCCTTTCTTTAACTAATGTATTGAAGCAAATAATCAGATCTTATTATTGTTATTCATTAAAATATAGCTGATTTTTTGAGGATCACTAATTTTTAGCTTACTCAAATTTTCAATAATTTTGTTTCGGAAATTGGCTCATTTTGTTTACTTTTGTATATACATGTGTATTTGAATGACCATACTTAAACTGATATCTATTAATTTTATTTTGACCTTTATTTCGTGTAAAATTCGATGAAATATTTGAATATGTCCAAGTTATAATGAACCTTTATTGGAAGCTATATTCAATTACGAAAAATTGATTTTTATTAATGGGAAAACGTACATGTTATCATTTTTTCCTTAAAAAAAAAGTTTTCCGTTAAATTCTATGAACCGGCCAGCAGAGGATGCTCACTCCTACATGGCACCTGATCCTGCCTCTTAGGTTTTCCAGAGGTCCATGGTTGCCCTGCGCTAGACATTGATTGAATACCGAATTGTCCACGGATTTTTCTTTCTCGATCATGATATTTTTTCCCAAAATTTGACAATATTCCCGATAAGGACATTTTTACCGATATGATATTGGGCACACGGTGGGTGTGAGCGGTCGGCAAAAGGTGCTTACTCCTCCATGGCATCTGACATGTATATTTTTTAAGAGGTCCGTGTTTGTTCGGCTCCTGTTTTGTAATTTTCCTTTGGACTTTTGAATTTGAACACTGTTCGTTATCACCACATGTCATTGATAAAATATCAAATCGACTCTCTTTATAATTAATTTACAAAGTTAAGCCTTAAGTTTCAGTCGAATAAAAACATATATAGGTATTTTAAATTTGTTTATCATGCTTTATTTTATAAGCTAAAAAGGTTAAAACATGCGTATATGAAACGTAAAAAAAACTTATGGGTTTACATATTTCTAAACTTTTTGAATGACTTGGCTACGCAGTTTTTGCGAGAAACTTATTTTATGGTTTACCTTGAAATAGATAATGCCATTTAGGATATAGGACCTATTACAACAGACAGGACCTACATTTATTACAACAGACATTAGCAGAACAGAGGAAAGATGTGGAATTTACTGTATAGACGGTCGTCTGTCTGGATACCTGGTTATGAATGGGAAAATACCACTAAACAACCAGCCTTCCTTCACATTTAACCATATAGCCATTTTTTCCGCAGGGAATATTGCTATATGGCCATTTTTTCTACAGGGGGAAGGGCAGCTAGGGGGGAAAAGGCACTACAAAACACTGATAATACCAAAACAATCGTATTATACAATGATACTTCCATTATTGTACAAACCGGTATTGCAATATTGTTACAGTATCTACTCCTCACTTACAACCGTGTTGTGTTCAGATTCAGTTTTGTTTACATATACGACATTAATTTTCCTTATACGTCTAACATAAATGAAGCACATGTTTTTCTTACCCTCTGCTTTAAAAGAGAAAAAATGCACACACCTGCATATATATATTGTTCCCAGAAACTTGAATGTACTCGTATGTATGTACAAAACACAGAAACGGTTATGTATAAGAATTTTAGTTAAATCTGTATTCACATATATAGCTAAATTTGAAAAATGGTTGCCTGTCCAAAAATGCCCCATTCGATATAACATATCTTAGATGAATTTCCTCAGGACTGTTTGTTTCATACATATATTCTCTTAAGAAATCTGGCATTGTTGTACCACTGTGAAACCTCCAAACGCTGTCGTCATGCTTTACTCCTTGTATCCATATTTGTTTACTATCTGCAGCATGCGCTGTAAAATAGGAGGAAAATGCAATATGTATGCAAATCTGTTGTAGACCAAACTCATTTTTTCCTGTTTAAACTTGTACTATAGATAAACACTGGTGATTAATGGTTTCCTACAAGTCTTTCTCTTCATTTTACTAATTTCTCTATCTTTTTCTCACAAACATTATACAGACTCCTTTTTAATGGCAAATTCGTTGTAAATCATCTTTTTCAAGGAATTGGGATATTTTTCTGCAAATAAGAACCGAATTTGATTTCTTAAAAGATATTTCATAAATTAAGGTTATTAAAACAAGGAAATCAACGCTTTCGATGATGTTAGAAAGGACGATGGACAATGATCCACAAAAGTTGACGAACCAAGATGGTATACAGGTTAAACAATAAAAGGCTTTCGTTAATGGTACACGTGGTTAAAATGAGGAATAAACTGTCCCTATATATTATAGGGGCAATAGATATATGACGTGCGTTAGAGCCTAAGAGTACTTAAACTTCCATTTCCTTTCAAAGAATATGTTAAAAAAAAAAGGTCGAGGTAAAAGCCATTATATATATGCAAAGTTCAGGCACATTGCTTGGGGAACATTTTTCTCGCAGGAAATATTTTTGTTTTTCTTAAATTTACATAGAGAAAATTGAAATTAGGAGGTGTAGCCTCTGTTATTTATTGGGGATCAAACAAAACGTGTATTAAAATTTAAAAAAATAAAGAAATTAATTTAAAAATAGAATATTTATTTTCTTTCCAGCTATTTGATGCATTAAAGAAAATTTGTTTCACCAGCCCCAAAATATATTACATCTTATCATACATGTGCAAATAACATTTGACATATTATTCTCATAATCGTGCATTTTCCCAGTTTGCTTTAGTATCGAAACTGTTATCCGGTCCATTTAGAATTGATCTTACTTACTGTTAATAAAAGTAAGGAAGTTTAATCGCATTGTTTGCGTATCTATTTTTATCAAATCTCCATCATCAGCTGTGCAGTCAAGCCTGGCATTGGGATAAGTAGTGGGTGTAGCAACATATCGCAGACAAGCTCTTGTAGAATATGGCGACATTTTCGTATAACCGTCTGGGCAGGCTGAAAGATTTGGATTATAACAAGTTAAAAGTATATACTTACATGTAAGCATGAATGCAACTAAGGAATATGTCATTATCATTTATTTTCTACATTAACTGTTCTTTTCACACTATACGTATTTCAAGATGGTTCTGTTGTGTAATGTTTGGACCCCCACTTCATTTTTGTTTGCCAATTATGACTTGACATGAATAAACTTAAAAATTAGCTTCGCCTGAACTTTACGAAATATCACTTTTATTTTTTTTAATTATCAGTTTTGAAAAAAGATATTCTTTTAATCCCCTTTTCTACGTGTAATTCATTACATAAAACGAACATTTATTTTTGCAAGAAGTCGATAAAAGTTGATAAAATACACAAAAAACCATCCCGATACTGATCGAGGAAATGTTTTAGAATATATTTTCACTTTAATATATTTTTCAGACCAATGAAAAATTAGTCTTAATATGACGTGTTTACAATATAAACTATTTTTAAACCAATCAGAAAGCGGGTTCAAACCAAAATGAAATATTTTTTTTCGATAAATAAGGAATCGAATACATATTCTACAAAAATATTTTTAAAAATTAAGTTGAACCTTCCAAACTGCATATAAGATTGGTTTTCCACGTTCCATCTGATAAACAGACAAACCGTTCAGAGCCTTGTTTTTTATATCCAAGAGAGCATGTTATGTGAATTCTCCTTGATATACCAATTGCATCCCATTCTTGTACTTTATGCATTGAAAACCCTCCACCCATGGGAATACCACAATCTGTAATTTAAATTTGAATATAAAGTTTTTATTATGTAGATATTATATGAATATTAAAAAATAAATTAAGACTATTTTATCGGTGGTTTATTTTAATAAAGGATACAAACAAAACTATTATTAACAAGAGGCCCATGGGCCACATCGCTCACCTGAGCAAAATGGCAAACTACGTTGACCTAAAACACTTTAAATAATTAAGAACAGTAAAATTTAATATTTATCAAAGTTAAGTACCGGTACCATAATTTTCTGATGTAAGACTCAATATTTCATAAAGGGGTAGGGGTGAAAATATACTGCGATATATAAATTATATATAACACCGGTATATTATTTCCTGCAGTTTTTGCACATATGTGAACAGTATTAGCTCTTAAAAGATAAAAAAAAAAATCATACATTTTCTAAGACGTATATCAGTTTAAAAATCAGCACCTATTGTGGGCCTACCTTATCGGGTGTAATCATAATTTGAACATGTTGAATCTACACAATTAAAGGATGCCAACATTTTATTTCATTAATATTTTGTCTTAGAGGTCATGCAATACATATCTATTTTATATGATGAAAATACTGGAAAAGGTAGTTACCATTTACCTGCAATATTTCTTGTTTGGTTTATTGGTATTTATGAAAAAAAAATCGAACTTAAATTAGTGTAATTTCCATTTTCCACATCTAAGTGAATATTTTTGTGTGTTTATTTAAGATGCCAAGCTATGTGAATATACCATGCCGATGAGATACATTTCATTTTCACAGCTCGTATCTCATATGTGAAAGTTAACAAAGATTGACGGACAGAGGATCGCCAGATAGTCTGGAAGCCAGTGGCATACTCTAAAACCTGGCCTGGCCTGGCCCCATTGGCCTGGCCTGGCCTCAAAGTTGGCCTGGCCTCACTTTTGGCCTCAAATTTGGCTTGGCCCCAAATTTTGGCCTGGCCTCAAAAATTGGCCTGGCCTCAAATTCGGCCTCTTCAAAAATTTTTGGCCTCAATTATATTTTTTTATTTTCTTTACACATATGTTGATTGTATTGATTTTTTATTGATTTATGTTTAATACACTTAAAACATCACACTAAATAGCTTTTAGAGTCTTATTGTGATAGTTTTTTTGAAACATACATGTATATATGACTACAGGTATGAGTGATTGATTCTGAATTTTTTCTTCAGATTTTGAAACAGTCTGTTTTTAAATTCCAAAGTACTTTAAGAATGTATTACTGCCATTGTATTCCACCATGGCATGTTTTTTTCAATGTACTTAATTAACTTAAAAAACTGCTATCAGGGTCGGACAAATACCTGTGTAAGAAAAAAAATAATGACAGAGACCAATTTGTTTATTCTAACCAACATTAAAGGTCACAACATGTTATGCTGTGTTCAAATTCTGATATCGAAGTTACCCTATAGGGGAAAAGTTGTTTCCTAAATATACAAACAACACATGCATGAAACTACTCTAATATAGGGGTGATGATTAATGACCATCACTGAATCAAGTTATCGGAGGATACAATGTTGCAGTCATTCACAAATGACATTAATTAAATTAGACCGTGTGAAATGTTGAAGGCAATTAATCTGACCCCAATAAAGCGACAGAGGAGGCTGATATCGAATTTCTACTGGGGAGGGAAATTTGGGTTTGATTGGTGTTGACAGGTAATGTAAGCGAACTCAGTCTGGCGTTTTTAAAGTGCATTGCATGTGGATAGAGATTTGATGTTATGAATCAGTTTACAAATGTTTGAGATATTTATTTATCCATCAAACAGGTCAGTCTCTTTTAAAATGATGTTTTACTTTATTATTCTGATATCTCTATTCTACTTTTTGAAGTGGGGAAGGGGGTTGCGTCTCTGAATTTTAATGCCGATAGCTTCAGTATTGGGCATAATCCATTCCTTGGCAATAAAAGAGCAGTGTTGCACATGCATATCCTATGTGCAAACTTGAAGAAAATCAATTAAAACTCAATCAGCCAGGTCACCTATTATTAAAAAAATTCTCTTAAACATTTAAAAATCAATAAAAATTCAATGAAAACTCTTTGAAAATGTAAGAGAAAAATTTTTTGATATGAGGCCAAAAATTTTTGAAGAGGCCAAATTTGGGGCCAGGCCAAAATTTGAGGCCAGGCCAAAATTTGGGGCCAGGCCAAATTTGAGGCCAAAAGTGAGGCCAGGCCAACTTTGAGGCCAGGCCAGGCCAATGAGGCCAGGCCAGGCCAGGCCAGGTTTTAGAGTATGCCGAAGCCAGTTCGCAGTTTTGAACTCTGTGGCAACAGTTGCTAAGGCTACAGTCAAAAACTTAATTTGTCTTCCCTAAAATAATTGTTTACCTTGTGTAAACTTGTTTGACGTTTTATGACCTTACTCACTTGATCAATGAAAACATTCGACTGGAAAATGTTGTCATGTGATGTGTTAAAAAGCTATATAATTTAATGTATTGCCAGGCATACAGGTATCAGTTTTGTACCAAGGCCCATCAATTATTTCAGCTTTCCCTCAAAAACAACAAACGGCTACAAACCAAGATGATTCTCTGCTGCAATAATTTCTTAAACATAATGATAAAGCAGATATCCTCATAATTATAATGTGTCAGAACTGTTTAAAAGGCGTTTTCATTTACTCTTTTGAAAACTACCAAAATTGTTGCAGATTACATATAATTCATCAAATGAGAAGGGACCCCATAAAGTAGTTATAGCACATCACCCTTTTGATTTTTCTGTACACAAGTATTTAATGTTTAACAAGACAATTCTAATGATCATCATTTAAGCGTTAGTCGTAGAATTATAGGCAACTTTTAAAAAATTATCCAATTTGTTTAATTTCAGTTTTTTAATGTATTCATACAATATATAGATAAAATGTTTTGTAATTGAGTTAGCCAAGTGACACAAAATCAGTTTATGCACTTGTGTATTTTGGAGGAATTAGTCCTACCCTATGACCCAATTACAACCGTTAGGTAGAGGATCTTTTTAATTTTGATAACTGTAAACAAACGGTTTTGCATTAATTTGTGAAAAGTTATTAACTAATTACAAGTTACCTACTAACTGTAGTATCAAAACGAAATGTAATAAATATCGATTGTAATTTTCAATGCACGGTATGTGTTTGCATCACCCGTATTTATAATATTTATAACCTCTCGAGATAAGACAGTCGCGAGTGATTAATCTCAACAGGGTTTAACTTAGGCTGTGAAAACGTCTTTTCAAATTCATAACATCGTTTTATTGTCTTTGGATTTAATTTACACGATTATGAACTCAGAATACATGGCTACTTCAAATTCTCTTTCGGGGGAAATTTCGGCGAAGTTACCGATCAAAAATCGATTATTTCAACCAAAGTCGCCCCCTTGTTTGGTCCTTGTTGACACTCAATTAGAAATTAATAAACAATAAAAACAGAGGGAAAATGCACTTAACACTACTGGCTTCGAAAACCCCTGTCCGTATGAAAATCCCCTGTCTTTCCCTGTCACCCCCTGTGTTTTCCCTGTCATCCCCTGTGCACCCCCTGTCAGCCCCTGTACACATTCCCTGTACACCCTGCAATCCCCTGTCAGCCCCTGTACACATCCCCTGTGCGCCACTGTAAGCCCCTGTCACCCCCTGTACGCCCCTGTCACCCACTGTAAGCCACTGTATTTCCCTGTGCATGCCCCTGACATCCCCTGTACGGTCTTTAACTGCTTGCTAAAGTAAAAAAAAAATAGTTTTTAATTATGTTTTCGGGTTTTCTTAAATATATATTTAGCAGTTTCTGATACATAAGGAAATGGAAAGCAAGAAAAGCATTCATGGTTTAGACGGTGTTTGTTTTTCATTATATTTCATAGAGGGCAACATTATTACAAACGTGAATAATTCTGACTCAAAATAGACACATATCAAGATAAATATATACCGATAAAATTTTATTCCATGTATCTAAACAAATGACCGTGTTTTGTAATTTGTGAAAAAAAAATCTAGATGGAGGATGTGTGGGAAATCTGCAACGTTCTGTGCCATGTAGCCTGTCTGAGTTAACGCGCTTAAAGGCCGAACATTTTAAAAACGCCCCCTTATTTACATGTACAAACTTCAAAACGAGGCCGCCTGTCAATCAAGTTTAAAACAATAGCACCCAGTTTGATTGACGTGATCGTCCGAGCGTGATCTGGCCAGGTCCGTTGTACATTTGTGCTGTACACACGTGTGTTTGGAGAAAATTCGGACGACACAGACATCGATGTAGAACGTACAATCCAACTGTTAGATTGGATTCATATTCGTATTAAATCGCTTCATATGGACATTTAGAACAATAAGATATTCCAACTAAGATCAATTCATTCTGACTAATTATTTACTTCCTGTGTATTAATTTAATTGCTTCCTGTGTTTAGAGATTAGCAGCGTTCACGACCGCAGGTAGACTACAACCCCCGGAGGCTTTCACACCTCTAAAATTCAAGCCCCGCTCTCACCTGAGATTTATCACCCGGTAAAAATGTTCGGCCTTTAATAACACACCATGATTAGCACGTGCAGATAATCACACACCGATCGAAATGATCACCTATATTTTGACTGTTTTGCCTTGTGTAATGATGCATAGAATAACATCGTCCCAATGAAATGCATGTTGATTCTATTTAGCAGAAAGTTAATTAGTTAATATCTAAGTCATGTAAATCGCAATCGATTATATTTGTTTTTTTTTCTGATAAATTAAGAGAGAGAGAGTTGATTTTTTAGAGGGGGGATTAGTCCGGCCCTTTGACACTTTTAACTTTCATGAGGTTGCATTGATCAGTTTAGTAATTCATATGCATTATTGTATAAAATTATCCTCATACATATAAAGCAATCATGATATAGTTCGTGAATAATTTAATACATGTATACAAATACCGGTAACGGCACGCATGCATGATCTTAAAACAATGTTCTGATCTTCGGGTTTTAGATTAAAAAAATATTATACATTTATTTAAATTCTGAATTTGAAAAATGAAAAAATTTGAGAGCAATACGGTTTAATTCATATAACTGTGTCAAATGATGTTCCGAATTTTAAGCCCTTTCTTCTCATGTTTGATATTCTTACATGTAGAACTGATAAATCAAAATTTTAAATCTCTGTTTTCTTTACTTGACATACTGCGAAAGAAAGTCATAAGCGGCGTTTAAACATCATATTGAATAATTGTTTAGCATTACCGAGCATTCAGATCTTAGGAAAAAAGTGTGTGTATATACAAGTACACGTGTGTCTGTCACCTCATTGTTCCCATCCTCGCTACCGTGCACTGCAAATTGTCAAGAAGGGTTGTGTATACAGTAGCTATAATTATATAATCAGTGACCGACCATTCAGATCTGAGGAAGTGTGTGTATATACATGTACACGCGTGTCTGTCATCTCATTTTCTCTACCTCGCTACCGTGTGCTCTGCAAATTGTCAAGAAGGGCTGTGTACAGTAGCTATTTTATAACCACTGACCAAGTGAAAAAATAATGTCAACATCCTCTTCTTTGAAAACTGTAACTTCAATCAATTCTTTGATCAATTGATATGGTGTAAAATAAAACATTGGTGGATTAAAATTAATATGATCGCTTTAGGTTAATCTAAATAATGATAAAGAATTGAATGAAAAAAGGATTGCATGTTAACTTTTCAGGAAAGTAATACCCGGGTAAACTAATTTTAGTAACTTTTAATTTAAAATCAATGTAAACTCTCTCTCTCTCTCTCTCTCTCTCTCTCTCTCTCTCTCTCTCTCTCTCTCTCTCTCTCTCTCTCTCTCTCTCTCTCTCTCTCTCCGTATCTATATAAACTCCTACATGTATAGTAAACACTAGTGCTACATTTACATGCATGTTGTGAATGTTCTGACAAAGGCCGCGGATTTCTGTTCACTGGCAATAAATAAAATTATCTTTGATATCTTCCACTTCGCAGTAAAAAAGGGAAATGAAAATTAGATTTTAGAAAGTATTTAATTGTTTATGAGAGATAATCATCAGATAAAATTCAATTCAAGGGTCCAATAAGCCGCTCAGAAACATATTTAACAAACATAATAGAATTATTTCTTAGGCAAACTTACAAGCTATTGATGCTTTATTTTTTTATTCACGGGAAATTAATAAAGGTATAATCAGGAACTTGTTATAAAAAAAGAAAGACGTGCTCTATCGTAACATGGCTGCTTATACATGTACATTCTGCATTCGTATTAACAAGTTGCAGTTTGCAAATATTTGTTTAGATACACAAAATTAAATGCTAAACACCATGTGCTGCGCTTGGTCTTTGTAGAAATAATTCACAGTATTTCTTATATCTATTTTTCAAACATTACGAGTAGTGATGTTCCCGGCCGCTAAAGGACTAAATGCCCTGAAGGCTTCCACACCTACCGAAAATAATCCCCGCCCTCACCTGAGATTTACCACCCGGTGAATCTCGAGCCTTTAGTTGTAAGCATGATTATTAAAGTACTGTATCAATAAATTATGAATGAAAACATATTATAATTTCTAAAATTACAATAACAGTGTGTCTTGTGAGTCGGCGCTCTGTCGAGTGCAAAAATTGATTTATAGCACAATCTATAACACATGAGAGTTAAATAATTGAACTAAGAAAAAAAAAATATTGAAATTAAATAACAGAAAAGGCTGTTATAAACTGTTTAAAACCGTACAGGGGGTGTCAGGGGCATGTACAGGGGAATACAGTGGCTTACAGGGGATGACAGTGGCGTACAGGGGGGTGACAGGGGCTTACAGTGGCACACAGGGGGTGTGTACAGTGGCTGACAGGGGATAACAGGGTGTACAGGGGCTGTGTACAGGGGCTGACAGGGGGTGCACAGGGGATGACAGGGAAAACACAGGGGGTGACAGGGAAAGACAGGGGAATTTCATACGGACAGGGGTTTTTAGAGCCAGTAGTGTAAGTACGTTGTTAATGCATCAGATTTTATGATTTTCGCAGGTAAACAATCAACTGCCTATTAACCGAAGTCTATGTTCCAAATACCAGAATACTGAATACAGCTTTACAGGCGATCGTTCCCCAAGTTAAAAAGCAAAATGAAATGAAAATCAAAACAAGCTAAAACCACCGTCACAAGTGAAAATGACAACGCGTTGAAATATTTAACCTCAATTTACTTTACAATAATCGGCACCAATATATCTTCCTTGTTTCATAGTGAATGTTGCACAACAAACATGGATGCTACAAACAAAGAACCTCGTTTTCGAGATGCAATAGACTGGCAATGCCTGTCATGAGATCAGTCTATCGTACAAAATTGCCAGTCTACGAAAAATGGAATAACGAAACGCTTTATTAGTATTTTCGTAATTAGCTCAAATTTGAATCATAATTAGCCCTTAATTTTTGCAATTTATATTTTCCTTTTATTAAGGATGATTTATGATAAATTACGTTAAGATTAACTCAGTAGTTCTTGAGAAGAAGATTTTTTAAAATGCACCCCCCCTTTTTTACAGTTTCGATGTTTTCTCCGCTTTGAATACAATCTGGCCTTTTATTTTTGCAATTTATATTCACCTTCTTATAAGGATGATTTGTGCCAAATTTGGTTGAATTTGGCCAAGTGGTTTTAGAGAAGAAGTTCAAAATGTAAAAAGTTTACAGACGGACAGACGGACAGACGGACGGACGGACGGACGGACGGACGGACAGACGGACGGACAGACGGACGACGGACAAAAGGTGATCAGAATAGCTCACTTGAGCTTTCAGCTCAGGTGAGCTAAAAAAAAGCATTAGTATTATAGCTTATTTTTATTAACCGGTTTTCCACAGGAAAAACCAGGTTATTGAAATGGTGAAAATGGCGGGCGAGCGGGCGGGCGGGCAATAGGGTACCCTTATTGTACGGATAACTCCTTCTACAGTTTTCAAGACAAGAAGTTGTTATTTTGCAGATCAATTGTACATATATCGAAGGCGTGCATATTGCTAGGGTTTTGATTTCTGGTAATTTATTCTAAAAAGTACCAGTTGTTGAACTTAGTCATTTTTGGCAAAATATTGCATTTAGTGTACCCCTATTGTACGGATAACTTCTCCTACAGTTTTCAAGATAGGAAGTTGTTCTTTTGCATATCAATTGTACATATATTAGACGTGTCCATATTGCTAGGAATTTGATTTCTGATTATTTATGAAAAAATACCAGCTGTTAATCTTTTTGCAAAAATATTGCATATAGAGAACCCCATTTCTCTGAATAGGTAGTGTTCATCAATTCAGGGTTGACAAATAGATTATTGGTACAGTTCACAAAAAAGAAAACCCTGTTTGCTTTCACATTGACAGCGTTTCTCTTGTTTTATGTGATTAATAAAAATGTTAAGTGTAGACTACATGAAACCCACATGAAAATTAACAACAACAAAAACAAAAACTGTAACATGTAAAAAAAAAAAAAAAAACAACTTTAACCTTGATATAAATATAGGACAAATATTAATTATTAAATTATTAAATTATCAATCAAAATATCAAACCTGAGAGGACGCAAGATGAATGTCCAAAAGGTTTGGAAATGCATTTTGCATTAAGAGCACAGTTATACTCTGAACAAGCTCCAGCAATGCCCTGCAAATTCATTAAAAATGCATAAAACATACTGAATGATTTTCATTTTCATATATTAGGTTAAAGGGTTTGGGTGGTTCATGAATTTACCATCAGTTCTTTATTAAAATTTCAAAGGAAATTACCCTCCTAATATGTGTAAAGCTTCATTTTCCCCTAATCAATGTATTTTGTCCTAATTCGTTGTCCATTCATATATGTTTTTATAAAAATGCTGTATTACCTGTTGAAAATAAATAGTATTTGGTTTATTCTATTTGTTTTTTTTTTACATATATGTATTTTGCCACACAAAATAAGATTGCAACTAATATTTCAATACATGATTATGCTACCAAATTGAATGAACGAAATGCTGCTCTATATTCATCCCACGACCCGTATAAGTAATTCAGATTAAATAGTTTTGGAACCAACAAGGTAAATGAGATCTAATCTTGCATTTAAACATTATCGAGTTTTCTTAAATGCATCAAACATCAAAACAGAAATAAAAAAATATATTATCAATATAAATGAATTAAACAAACAGGATTTTTCTGTCATGACAAAATCATGACAGCAAAGGTGAAATTAGTCTTTAAAAGAGCTTATGTGCTCATGTTTCGGATAGTTCTATGTTTTTGGATTTTTTCAGCAGTTGTTGCGGTTCATGTTTTCTTAATAACTCAACGTACACTTAATTGCATGAATATTAAGTAGTCATTTTGAAATATTGTATTCACACAATTTAATCTGTACACAATTTTACATTGTCTTAATTAATGTACTCTGATTGAATGTGTACTGTAGATTCCTCATCACCGCAAGGAAGATTTTTTGAGAACATTTCAAGTCATAACTTTCGCAGATTTTAAAATATGGTAATTAGTTTGCCGATTTTATAATCTATATGAAACTATGATAAGATTTTGACATTCACGATTTGATACTAAATGGCATAAGCACAGAAATAAGTTTCGAAGCGCTAAATAAGGAATTTTCAGTATCCAATCCGGCTTGATTATATACAGTGTTAATTATAATTCCTTTAGCAACATTTACTTCTTTGGAATCTATTAATTATTTACCTTGTCCCAGTCCTCTTTATTACTGTTTATCCAGCCAGGCTTTTCTTTATACAGTGTTGGTTCATTTGTCCTGTTTTCAAAGTTGGTCTGACAAAATTTGGCTCCCTGGTGGTAGTTGATGGACTGACATCGTGTTGTTCTCAGACAATCTTCGACACAATCCAAAATACTGTATTTATCATACGACGTTATCATCCTTCTGTCCAGTTTGTGTCCGTACTGTAACATTGAGTAGCCATGTTTTAGATCTGCCATACAAAGATGAAGGGCGAGGAAAAAATTTGAAGCAAGTCGCATATAAGTGTACAGAAAATGTAACCCCTTCATGACTTGCTACAAAATGTACTCACTGTGACACAACTTAATGTCACTGAACGATAGAGATACTGAAGAAATTGTTTCATATGACTTGTAATAAAAATAAGCATACATCGTCATTCTGGTTTCTGTTCTACTGACGTTTTATAATCAATTGCTTTAAAAAATAAACGATGCATTTCCAAATATCATCTATGTTTTATTAACTGTTTCTGATTCGATAAACAAAAGACAAAAACTTGTTGTCTTGTTTTCTCAACAGTAACCATGTGTTCATTATTTTTTGGATCCCTTTTGAAGCTTCATTCATTCTTTTTGTGTACCCTAGGGTGACAAAAAATCAAATGAACATATCTTCTATTAAATAATTCTGAATGATAAGAAACATAACTTGTTAAATCAATAGTTTATGCACACAAATGTTTGTGTTGAATAAATAATTAAAGTGATATCAATTTTTTTTAAGAGACATGGTGACGCACAACCCATTATTTAGGAAATATATCGAATTTTTACACGTTTTCCACATTTTTTATTTATCATATGAAAAGGCGAATTTTTGAAAAATTACAGTGTTTAAAAGTAAATAAATAGAATTAAAAAGAGAAACATAAAATTAAGTGTTGGGTCAACACAAAAATGTTGATTTTCCCTTCCGCTTCATAGCTAGCTGCAGGTCTGTGGCTCGCGGTCTGAAAAAATTCGGATGGACGATCTGGGAGGTACAGTGCCTCCCATAGTAAAAACCTGCGATTTACGGCGCACAAAAAACGGCGCTAGTTTTGGAATGATTAACCTTATTTCCGCACAAATTCTGTGAAAACAATTAGTACCATTAAATTTTTCAGGAAATTTACTACTGATATCGTCACTTTACTTGTGCATTTTCCGGATAAGTTTTAATTAATTGTTAACTGATAGATGATATCTTATGATGCGTAAAACCTTCCATATGAAGTAATTTAGTATATTTCTTCTGATTTCCGTTGTCATAATCAAAAAGTAAAACTTGTATTTTGAGTCACCGTGTCACTTTAAATATTAAACTATCAGTATGATTCTAATGATGAAAAGCAGAAAGTGCGCTGCGTTTAATAGTTAAACTACCACTTATATTTTCCGAACAAAATAAAAGGAATATGTAAATAGAGGCCAACATGCCTTAACGGTCACCTGAGTACATGTACCATATCCTATACACAGGGAATCCCAAATAATTATCACTTGATTAAGCTTCATACTTGAGTCTAAACCTTAGCCGAAGGGGCCGAAAAGTTGAATACAAAATGGTAACAACCCCCCCTCCCCCAGCCGGAAATTTCGCCACAACAAATTTTGGAAGAAAATTTATAATTTTGGAGAGAAAAAATTAAGATACAAGTAAAAAGAGTGCATGACTAGCAAAGATGCAAGATTCTAATGATAAGAAAATAATTTCTCATAATCTTTCTACTTTCTGCTTATACATTGTATATTTTTTCACCAGTGAAATATCTTAAAAGAAGCTTAAACACTACTTTCTTATAAAATACTGTGCAAACAGAAAAAGTAAAGATGAGAAATTAATATGCCATGCGTTATCGCCTTTCCAGGGGCCAGACGAATATTCTTCCACTAGGGCATTTAAATGAGAACAAAAGTTGTATAATGCCTTTATTTCTAAATTAATTTGCATTTATTTGATATCAGCATATTTAAAAACCATAATTCAGGTCTTGTTTAGTATTTAAAGAACAAAAATTATCCCCTACGGATAACATTCAACCCTATATTGTATGTCAGTCTTCGAGTTTCAAGATAGATACATCGTATACAATTCGTGTTATTAAAAAACAGCCTGGGTCATATATTTACATTAATATGATACATGTATGTGCTTTAAACAAAACTCGGCTATTTTCCATGTCTAACTTAATCATAAAAAAGAAGTAAAAAGATTGCAACTCCAAAAATATGGGACTTAATGCACTTATTAAAACAAATGTATTGAAAAGGGAAACAATGCGGGTCTCAATATTTTCCAAACTGTCCTTATATCGATAGGGAACACATGGTTATGAGTGTTACATGTAAGGTATGTACGCATAAGTCACGGATTCAAGTACAGTAACTGTTTGTGGTCATTTGATTGTGTGTGTTGTGTCATTAGACAACACTTTTTATCTACATTGTTTTGTCCAACAACATGAAAGAGGTATAGCGCCTACAATATAGCGCTTTTGCAAACATCAGACATTTTCAATATTATACAATGATTTGTTAAAATGTATTCAAAGAAACACAAATTACACAAAGGCCTTTTGGGACACTTGTCGATATAAACTAATTAACTTTGGGCAGCCTAACTTAAGAAAAATCACGGACTGCACGAAAAAATCATGATGAAGTCAGACTTAAACTCCAATAGAAACAATTTGGCTTTTTCTTTTATCTATTTTCTGATGAATATTAACAAAAGTTTAGGTAATTTTACTTACTTCTTATTTTTAACATTTAATTTATTAAATTGATTACTTTATCATTCTATTCTTTTTTAAATATAATTATACAAACGGCTGTTCTTAAAAAAACATTCATTACATGCGCATCTATTAATTATACCTACTCATATATTGATCAATCTTTCCAGCGTAATATATCGCATACCAAAGCAAGAGTTATCGTTCGTTCCTCTACTTAGCTTCCTTTTGAGTTAAACGTACATTCATCTTTGCTATTAGGCATTTTTCTCGTTAATTAAATTGGTTTTTATGAACGGATGAAGTAGTGATTTATACCAGTTAAAGTTTTATTATAACAAAACAACTAACGGGAGTCGAACGATGGAAAGAGGGGTGTAGTTTGGCTAGGTGTATGTCCTTAGTTGAAGTAACATGAAAAAATGACAATAACAAACCGTCAACCATCTCAAAAATCCATAAAACGAAATACAAATTCAAAGCAGAGCAACACGGACCTTCAAAAAGATAGAGGTAGGATCGGGTGCCTAGGAGGAGTGATCATCCCCTGCTGACCGGTCGCACGCGCCGTGTTCTCCTTGTCACAATTGGGCATGTCATAATCGAGGTAAATGTCGAAATCAGGAAAATGTCATAATAGGGAATAAACGAAACGTTGATGATTTGGTTTGTTTGTGATGGTCAAAATACAAACCTTGAGCAAACACGGACCTCCATTACATTGGAGGTAGGATCAGGTGCCTAGGAAGAGTGATCGTCCTCTGCTGACCGGTCACACCCGCCGTATGCTCTTTCTCGTAATCGGGAAAAAAACAGAAACGTCCGTAGACAATTAGGTGATAAATTATGGTCTAACAATTAGTATGAAAAACGTCGGTCAGCATGTGAGTCAGTGGATGATTGTATTTGCTGACAAAGTCGTTGTATCGACCATAGAACTTACGAAAAGATGACTTCAAACGAGCATTTGATAGTTTTGTTGTGTTTTTTTTCTTTTGTATTTGAATTACCAATGTGTGTACATGTACGATCATGATCATATTTGTTAGTAATAAAAAAACACATCCATTGTTAACTAGTTTATTAATTTGCAAACAAAAAATTACACTAGTTGACTATAATGGTCTTAGGTAAATAGGCATTAAACGGTCGCATTGCATACATATACAATTGAAATTGGGTCCGAAGAGAACATGGCATACCGACTACGACGTACCGGGCAAAACCGGTGGCCCTGCATTTCTTGCAGGTAACACAGAACCCAAATTTAGGTACAATACATTTGGTACCAGGAGGGTTTGACGCAGATTTGAAAACACTGAATCCCAACGATGGTTGCTGGGCATAGTACGTTAAGTAAAACAAATTTGTTTATGAAATTTAATATTAAATTTCTAAAATTACTATCATTCTGAGTATAGTGCATAAGTAATATATGTCCCATGCCGGTGAAAGATTCCGAGGAAAGTCAAACATTGAATAATCTGCACCTAGTAGCATGGATCATTTTATATTTCCAGGTAAACTAAGCATAAACGTTTCTTAAAATCTGATCTTAAGCAATACTTTTCATTTTCTTTTTTCTACATCTCGACTCAAATTGAATTACTGATAAAGGGTATCCCTTACCCGATCATAAATACAGAAGTCGGACGTAAGAAATATTTACTTTAACACCTGTACATAAAAGTAAAAGGTAACGAAAGTCCAAGTTGATATGTAATAAATGTAATGTTAGAATGGTACACTGGATCTGCATGATAAATTCCCGTCTTCCCTTTTCTTTTCTTGATTTAATGGTAAACTTATTTTTTTTTTTTTAAACAATTTTTATGTACATAACCCGACAGAAACTGCGAGTTAATAAACAAAATGAAATGTGTATTTAATCATCATCTCTTATATTTTAAAACTAGAATACGTTGGTTTATAGGAAAAACAATGTTAGATTGGTCCAATCAAAGGTGTATGGGAATTTTCTTATGGCTGCTTTTCCTTGATTCATGATACAAGTGTATGGGATATGATAGAACCCTAACCAATGTAATAATAAAGCACATGGTCTAACAGTGACACAGCATTACATGTATCATGTATGCTATAATCTCATATTCAACTCCAGAAACCATGTGATATTATACCCCCTCCTCTAGCCTCCCTTGAATCACATCCACACAAACAATAAAATCATAAATTCAAAATCATCATTCAGAAGAATTCTATTTTCTTTTAAAATGTAAATGCAAACCAACATCTACAGTTTTGTATATTTTTACATATACATTATTTTCGGAATGTGATTGCATTTACAGTAAATTTAAAAAAAACAAATTAGTAAATTCTGTATTCACATATGTAGCTGTAAAAGACATTTTCACTCATGTCAAGAAATTGCTTCTTGTCAATAACATATCTTAGGTAAAATTCGCCTGGGAAATTCGATTCGTCCATATATCTTTTCAGGAAAATCGGCAGAGTTGAACCGTCATGAAATCTCCAAATACCGCCAGCATCTTCTATTGCCTGAATCCATATGCTGTTGTTTGCATTCTTATTAATGTTATCTATTCAAAATAGAAACAAAGAACTGAAAGTGTGACTCATTACACATGTACATGTAAGTATGATATTACAATGTCTTACACAAAGTGGATTTGTATAACTTGTACTTTTAGATTTGAAACAAATATTTCAGCAATCATAACAATACGAAACAAGGTCCTTTCTTAAAATCAATTAATAAGTACTAAGAACAGTACATTTATGTGATGGTAAACGTCATCAAAGAAAGCTCTCGTCTGCTATTATTAAAATTGAGTATCTTTAAAATGAAGGTTGTAACTTCATTGTAATAGTATATCGACTTAACATCTTCTTCCCTTTATTTATGTCATATATGATGCCACTTTACATGATGTATACACTTTTTTTTACTCGAATAAAACAATAAATATATTTTTTCACAAGTTTTAATTTGTTTTGATTTTTTTTTAAACCTTTATCTACAACTAGCTTTTCAAATAGATTTACTTGAGTGACTACTTGTATTCAAATATTTTCCATTTTGTGATTTTGAACATTGTAGAAAAATACTATGATATATAAAAAGAACGATCCTATCTTTAAGAAGACTTTTATATTTGATAGTACCACCCTTTGAAATGAACAACCTTGAAAATAAATTATGATTTTTGACAGTATAATTTACTTACCATCGATAAAATCTAAGAAGATATCTTTCATTGATTCTGTGTCTAACTTAACTAAATCACCATCATCATTTTTGCAGTCGAGAGTTGCGTTTGGATAATGTGCAGGTGTGTCAATAAATCGGAAACAAGTTTTGGAAGCATTCATCGTCATATCCTTGTACCCGACTGGACACGCTACATGCAATAAGAAACGTAGTAAAATAAGACATAGTATTCGTCATAGAATTAGGACATTGGTGATGACAGTACATTGAAAACTAGTTAAATGGCTATCATAAATTTAAGAAGAATATCTCTTTACGAAAAGCATATTACATTTTACGTGATACTTAAGTGACTCTACGTTGTTTTAATGCAAAACATGACTGTATCCCTTTTGATAATAAAAAAGAATCCTACTACATCCAAGGAATAATAATGAGAATTATCCACATTTTACGTGTATAAAATATGGTCTAATACAGTTTACCCGTCCTTTATAAATCAAAGAGCGGTTTAAAAATATTAAGTAACTAATTGATATGTATTTGATTTTTTGTTATTTATTATGCTACTTCCCACATGCATTATATGAATTTTTTTCATTTATAATTTGTTTGTTTCTATCTGTAAGAAGCTCAAATAATGTTGACAAATTAATTTTAAAAACAATAAAGCAACAGACACTGCCATATCGGTCAATACATGAACCCTAAAAAAATCGTATAAATAAAATGTAAAAGTTCTTCAAATGTCGTATTACATTTGACACGGCGGGTGTGACCGGTCGGCAAAGAATGCTTACTCCTCCAAGGCACCTAATCCTACTTTTATTTTTTTTTTTCTTTTGCTCTGCTCTTGTTTTGTAATTTTCTTTGGACTTTTGAATTTGAACACTGTTCGTTATCACCACATGTCATGTATTTATTTTTTTTAATCTTGGTGACCCTCAAAAAGTTTAATTTACTGACTGTATTTACATGAATATAATTAATAAATAAGAAAATCAAGGCCTATACTTCTACGGATGCGTTACAATAATCAGAATGCTGCAATAAAGTAATGATTGATTAAGAGAATGTTATTAATTTTGACGGTTTCATGAACTAATAATGAAAACGCAAATGTACATTCAATATGCTATTGCAACATGAATGGTGAATCTTTTAAAAAAATCATACTGTTTTTATTAAAGTTTGACGTACTTTTTAAAGTGCAGTTTAAATCCGTTCTCCAAAATCCGTTTGATCTACACACAAAGAGCCCAGAACCTTGCTGTTTGTATCCGAGTGCGCATCTGACATGTATTCCTCTTGTTATTCCAATGGCATCCCATTCTTGTATTTCTTCCAAGGAGAAACCTTCGTTACTTGGAACTCCACAATCTAAAATATCAGAAACACATCAGCTTCCTTCGACGTTGACGATTGTTCTTTAACTTACTCTGTCTAATAATATATCGATGTAATATAGTTGATACATCAAGTTGGCTCACAAATAATTCACCGTAAATTGCACACATATATTGCTGATATATGCTTACATGGATCAGCACCAATTAAGCTCGAAACTCGTAACTTTATGAGTTTAAAATGTAAAGGTACAGCATACATGTAACATTACTCTCTTTTATCTTATTCAAAACCCCATTCTTACGTTTGCTTTCAAAGTGAGATATCAGGACATGTACAGGCATCACTAAAGATAAAATAATATATCAAAAATGTACGAAAGCGATTTCTACATTATGCATAAAAAACTTAGATCCTGCAAATAGATTACAATACAAATCGTAGACTCATTTGTATTACGGATACAAAGAAAAAGAACTGTAAACATGCCAATCGTCTTATAACACATGGTATAATAACATAATGGCAGTGGGTTTTCGCGTTGACTGCCTTTTTTATTTGTTATTAAACTAATAATTTTTACCATTGTATTTCCACGATGTCTTCAATTTTAATGTGTCTTTAAATCTTAACCCCCCCCCCCCAAAAAAAAAAAAAATAATTGACTTGTTTTTTAGGAGGCTGGGTGGTTAACATCTTACTCATCAGATCTTTCTTAAAATTACAAATATAATATTGTTAATTAAGTCAAAAATTATCCAAAATTTAAACATTCTCGTTTATCTTTATATAGAGATTTCGTGTTAAGAAGGTAAATATAGTCTTAAAATGGGCACAACCATCCCTCAATCTTGAACTGTTTTTACGCGCAATGCAAAATATTTCAAAATATTGTCAAAAATATTATTTTCGAATATCACAACAGTGGCAAAACCAAGGATAACCGAGGCAGTATATAAAATAGTCACACCTGACAGGATGCAAGTAAACTGTCCAAAAGGTTTAGTGATACACTTTTCATTGAGGGCACAATTTGACACGGAACAGCCTCCAGCAATCCCCTGTAAATCGTATCAAATACATCATTACATCATTGACACATTAAAAAAAATATAATATTGACAATTCCCCTGAAAACGGAGTAAATAAAGATTACCTTACTTCTCTCGAAAAGTGTGTTTTTTTAATTTCTCTTTTGCTAAATATGTTACACAATTCAAGAACCGTTATGCTTAAAAATTGTATGTATTACATATTTGTGCCAACTGATTCATTATGCCGAGCAAATTTCAAGATATACAAAATATATTTTGATGCTAAAAAGATTCGCTTGAACTGGCGCCATTTTAAATTTTCAATTCATCTACAAATCTTACCTTGTCCCAATCTTCTTTATCGCTATATATCCACCCAGTCTTCTCTATATACATATCAGGTTCAGTTGTTCTGTTTTCAAAGTTTGTTTGACAGAAGTGGGCTCCCTGGTGGTAGTTAATGGACTGACATCGTGTTGTTCTCAGACAATTCTCCACACAATCCAGAATACTGTATTTATCAAACGACATTATCATCTTTCTGTCCAGTTTGTGTCCGTACTGCAACATAGAATAGCCATGTCTAAGATCAGCATTACAAACATCAAGGGCGAGGAAGAAAAATGAAAGAAGTCGCAAAACCCAGTGTAGAAGAAACATTTCTATCATGACTTGCTACATGTATGCAGACAATTTAAACACCAAAATGCCGGCTCCTATGGTGTACACCTTTGTTTTATAACGAACAAATACCGGAAAAAAATATTTACAAACATTTTTCATTTTCTAATAACTATTTGTTATTCATGAAGAAAGCTTTAGACCATGTATTATCTTCTTTGTTGTCTTAGCAGGTACTTTTTGTTAATGATTACTTTCTTTGTTGATCAAAGTGAAATAAAATTGCATATACATGTATTCATGCATCATTGCTTTACAATTAATTCTGCGACACTAACGGCTCACCATTTATTGTTTTGTAACATGCTTGCGTTAATTATTAATCCTGCTCCTATTTCAATAAAAGAAACCCCCATAAATCTGAAGCTACCTTAAGGCTAATGAGAGCAAAAATATGATGTACATGGAAGTAAGACTGAAGATAATGTTCTTGAGAAATAAATCAAACTGAAAATATGATTTATCAGGACGTAATTGTTGATAAGGGCATGGTCACGAATTGAGAAGATTTTATTTTTTCAGATTTTGTTTCTCTAATTCTAATGTTAACAATGCTTCACTTTAGATTTTCTTTTAGAAAAAGCAAATACATTTAAACAAAATAAATAAAAAAAATATAGTTACAAATAAAAAAGAAAGCTTTGTTATATTTTTGCATTCTAAAGGTAAATACATGTATTTTTAAAACTTTGCTAAAATTATTATTTTTTGATTACAATCGCAAGATTTTTTAATGCACCCATAATTTACAATTGTTATGGCGGATATTTGTGATTTTTGGTCTTTTTGGCGTTGACGCATTATCCGACACAAATGTTTTTGTCCTTGAAAAGAGGCTATTTGCGGGGGGGGGGGGGGGGGGCAGAAGTTCATAGTTTAGTTTTGGTGACCATTTTATTGGAAATTTTCGGTCGTCTTCTCTGAAAATTCTATTTTCATTTTGGATTTTCTTTCATACATTTACATGCCTGCAATTAAGAAATAAGGAATCAATGTTTTAATATTATAAGGTCAGCATATGGTCGGGACGTTATTAAATCTAATGGGAGAGGGCGGTCTAAGTTTTTGAACTTGTGCTCAATCCCTGTTGTAATTTTGTACAATAAAAATATGTTCAAATCAAATCAAATCTAATATAAAGCCCGAATGGCTTTATTATAGATTTCATCATGCCTTGACTGTATTGTGCACCTCATAATATTTAAAGAATGAACATTTATTACTTATATTTATGTGCTGTAACCAAACAATAGTTATGCCCCTTTTTTGTCTTTTGTAAAAGAGTTTTGTTGTGTACGAGTTATCTAATGTTTTGTATTTTGGAACTCTTCAATGTTACGTTGATCCAACGTTTGTCGTGCTGAAGAACACGAGGTGCTCCACCTTCGTTTATTTTAAATTAATGACATCCTAGCCTGCTCAAAATTAAGACTGATTATATAAACTTGTAATTATAAATTCATATGATTTCTTAGATTGCATTTCATGTGTTTATCAAATATTTTACTCGAACACGGTTTAATACTTCAATCGATACTTTGGCGGCCATATTTAAATGTCCTATATCTGTATACTTAGTATCAACAAATTGTTTTAAAAGTTTCTGGTATATTAATAGATCATGAATTTATTGAGTTTTGACCAACTTTTATTCGCGACGATTTATTTCGCGATTTACTTCTGATAAACTGGTTCGCGACGACTAATGTTCGCGACCAAGTCTCATCCAAACCCGTCTTGTTATAACAACCATACGACAACGACTGGTTCGCGGCTAGAAATATTCGCGACGACGATGTCCTCGCAAACCTCACCAAAATTTCTCGCACGCAAATTAAAATTGGTTTAAGTATTTGTATTTATTGTATGGAGAAATTCGATTTCCCGTACTAAATGACTTTCACGATGTCATAACGCCATAATCTATTCTGTAATAAAGTTACATACCATTAGCGCCTTGTGACGTCAAAGTTAGAACTATGATTTTGTATGTATGTGCATTTGCGTAACTAAGCAACATTTTGTCGAATATTATATGATTGATAATGTAACGTTGAGTCTATTTGGGTGTTGTGATTTTTTTTCATATTCTACAGGACCACGTGTGTGGATTGATACTAAACATATATATATATATATATATATATATATATATATATATATATATATATATATATATATATATATATAACTCTGCGCACAACAAAAGGGTGTTCTTTTTAATGCTTATCAACTATCTAATTAATTAATTCGAAATTGCTTGTAAATATCTACTGATTGAATAAATTATGTTTTTCAAAAATAATCTAACAGTCAAATATATAAAATAGACAAACTTGGCTTAACCTGTTTTGTTGTGTTTTCATTGTTGTTTTTTTTTAATAACAGATGTGTGTACATATACAACCACGCTGATATTTGTAATTAGTAAACAACATATTAATTGTTTAAGAATTTATTGCTTTGCAAACAAACATTTACAATAATAAGAGTTGAATATGATTGGCTTAGGGATATTGGAATTAAACGGGCATGTTACATACATAATATACAATTGAAATGGGGTCCGAAGAGAACATGGCATACAGACTAAGACGTATCGGGCAAAACCGCTGACCCTCCTTTGTTGCAGGTGCCGCAGATCCAAAATTTAGGTACATTTCGTACCGTTAAGGTTGGACGTAGATTTCTTTACTCGGTTTTACGGGGATTGTTTATTGTTATGGTATGTTAACACTTCAGGACCCAGCCTCTTTTTATATGTAATGAGAGGTGGATAAGGCCTCAAGAAAGCTTACCTGGAAATGAATTGAATCTAAAATTATACTTGACTTGTTACTTTTTCTAGACAATAGAATCACTTCTAGACAACCTACCTACCCAACAATGCGCCCACTGTCATGTATGACGGCTGTATGACGTCATGTATGACAGTGAAACAGGAAAAGAATGAGCCAGACAACAACCCTCCCATATGTCCCCCGAACCCATTGTAGACATCAAAATGATTATGATCATGTAAACTGTAAACCTATAAAAATTACAAATAATACCCTCTAAGACGTACGAATGAGAGAGATACTTCAGAGTCATTAAAGTTCTTAAATTTTACATGTTCATGGGGACCTAATTCCGTGTATTATTTGATATCTAAAAAGGAAATATGACTTATATCCCTTGTTTCATAATTTGTGGAGGATGTTAATTTGTGAGTGAGAGGTACCCACGAGTTCCACAAAAATTTGAACCACAACAAAATATAATGATTCCACAGAAGAGTATTCCATGTTGGTGTGAATGTAAGTGCTATTATCATTCTGTTTCAAATTTATACGTCTAATACTGAAAGTTATTTAAGTAAAACAAATTTGTTTATGAAATTTAATATTAAATTTTTTAAATTACTATTATTCTGAGATTATTGCATAAGCAATATATGTCCCATGCCGGCGAAAGATTCCGGGGAAAGTCAAACATTGAATAATCTGCACCTAGCTGCATGTATCATTTTATATTTCCAGGTAAACTAAGCATAAACATTTCTTAAAATCTGATCTTAAGCATTACTTTTCATTTTCTTTTTTCTACATATCGACTCAAATTGAATTACTGATAAAGGGTAGCCCTTACCCGATCATAAATACAGAAGTCGGACGTAAGAAATATTTACTTTAACACCTGTACATGAAAGTAAATGGTAACGAAAGTCCAAGTTGATATGTAATAAATGTAATGTTAGAATGGTACACTGGATCTGCATGATAAATTCCCGTCTTCCCTTTTCTTTTCTTGATTTAATGGTAAACTTATTTTTTTTTAACAATTTGTATGTACATAACCCGACAGAAACGGCGAATTAATACACAAAATGAAATGTGTATTTAATCATCATCTCTTATATTTTAAAACTAGAATACGTTGGTTCGTACGAAAAAAATGTTAGATTGGTCCAATCAAAGGTGTATGGGAATTTTCTTATGGCTGCTTTTCCTAGATTCATGATACAAGTATATGGGATATAAAAGAACCCTAACCAACGTAATGATAAAGCACATGGTCTAACAGTGACACAGCATTACATGTATCATGTATGCTATAATCTCATCTTCAACTCCAGAAACCATGTGATATTACAACCCCTCCTCTAGACTTCCTAGAATCACATCCACACAAACAATAAAATCATAAATTTGAAATCATCATGAAGAAGAGTTCTATTTTTTTTTAAATGTAAATGAAAACCAACATCTACAGTTTTGTATATTTTTACATATACATTCTTTTCGGAATGTGATTGCATTTACAGTAAATTTAAAAAAAAACACAAATTAGTAAATTCTGTATTCACATATGTAGCTGTAAAGGGAATTTGCTTTGTTGTCCCAGAATTGCTTCTTGTCAATAACATATCTTAGGTAAAATTCGCCTGGGGAATTCGATTCGTCCATATATCTTTTCAGGAAAATCGGCAGAGTTGAACCGTCATGAAATCTCCAAATACCGCCAGCATCTTCTATTGCCTGAATCCATATGCTGTTTTTTGCACTCTTTTTAATGTTATCTATTCAAAATATAAACAAAGAACAGAAAGTGTGACTCATTACACATGTACACGTAAGTATGATATTAAAATGTATTACACAACATGGACTTGTGTTTCTTTTAGACTTACAACAAATATTTCAGCAATCATAACAATACGAAATAGTGTTATTTCTTAAAATCACTTAATAAGTACAAACAGCAGTACATATATGTCATGGTAAAAATCATTCAATAAAGCTCTCGTCTGCTATTATTGAAAAATGGGTATTTTTAAAATGAAGATTGAATCTACATGATATTAGTAATCGAGGTAACATTTTTTCCCTTCATTTATGCCATACATGTTACCAAATTATTCATTATTATTATCTATACACTTTTGTGATACTCGAATAAAGCAATAAATTTTTTGTTCAAGTTTGATTTTGTTTTGACTTTTTGGGTTTTATATAGCCTTTGTTATTTACAACAACCTGAAAGTTTTCAATTAAATTGAGTGGAGTGATTTTCTATCAATGAATCCTTGCAATCAAATATTTTCCATTTTGAACATTGTAGAAACATACTATGATATACAATGTATAAAAAGGAACGATCCTATTTTCATGCTTATTTTATACTTGAAAGTATGTTTAATGCGGTATATTTTTTGTCATTTAAAGTATCCTTTTGAACGAACAATCTTGAAATCAATTACAGTTTTTGACAGTATTATTGACTTACCATCGATAAAATCGAAGAAGAGATCTTTCAATGATTCTCTGTCTAGCTTAACCAAATCACCATCATTCTTTTTGCAGTCGAGAGTTGCGTTTGGATAACTTGTAGGTGTGTCAACGAATCGGAAACAAGTTTTGGTAGCATGTGACGTCATTTCCTTGTACCCGACTGGACATGCTACATGTAATAAGAAAATTAGTAAAAAAAAAAAAGGATATCGTCTCTTCAGAAAGTTGGTGATGACAGTACATTAAATACTAGTTAAATTTGGCTGCCATAATTTTAAAAAAAGCTCGTTAAAAAAGCATATTACATTGTACGTAATAGTTCTGTGACTTGTTTTAAATGAAAAGCATGTATCCCTTTTGATATTAAAAAAGAATCTTACTACATCCAAGGAATAGTTAAAGTAGTTATCCACGTTTTACGTGTATAAAAATTGATTTGATAGAGTTTACCCGTCCTTTATAAATCAAAGAGCGGTTTAAAAAGCTTAAGTAACTAATTGATATATTGTATGTCTGGTATATTTTTTATTATGCTCCTTTCCACATGCATTATTGGAATTTCTTTCATTTATAACATGTTTCTTTCTCTCTGCAAGTGAATAAAACATTTATAATGTTCACAAATTAATTTTAAAAAAAGAAACACAAGACAGTGACAGATCGGTCATGCATGTACCCCCAAAAATTCTATTAATGGCATGCTAGTAAAGTTGACGTTTTGTGAGTTAATATCAAAAACTTAAATGGATCTTGCTAATGTAGTCAGAATGGTAAATCCTCGAAAAAAATATATTTTATTAAAAGTTTGTCATACTTATTAAAGTGCAGTTTAAATCCGTTCTCCAAGATCCGTTTGATCTACACACAAAGAGCCCAGACCCTTGCTGTTTGTATCCGAGTGCGCATCTGACATGTATTCCTCTTGTTATTCCAATGGCATCCCATTCTTGTATTTCTTCCAAGGAGAAACCTTCGTTACTTGGAATTCCACAATCTAGAACAACAGAAATGCATCAGTGGTGACGTCCCTGAAACGTTCTACTTTCCCAATTGAACGGTAAGTGGACGATTAGCGAACGTTGAGCGCATGCTGAATGGAATTTGGTGAGCGCTAATAAGCGGTGAACGGTGAGCTAACGCAGAGCGCAAACGCGAGCGCGAGATGAACAGTGAAGGCACGGTAAATGCAATGTGAACGATTTATTTCGAGTGTCTCGGGAGTTATTCTTACATTGTATTTCGTCGGTAATCAGGAAAAAATAACAAATAAACTACATGTATGTATTGTTACATGTATCAGCCTTAATATAATATTATCTGTCCAAACGATTTTTGAACGCTGAACAGACGGTGAGTGCACGGTGAACGCTTTGTGAACTGTGAGCGCGAACGGAGCGGAGCGGAAAACGCAAGTGAACGCACGGTGAGCGCACGGTGAACACACGGAAAAAAGGGAAAGTAGAACGTTTCAGGGACTGTATATTGTAACCACAATCTAGAATAACAAAATCACATCAGCTATAATGTAACTTCGACATTGTCGCCATATTGAGAACAGGAAACATACACTTTTGATAATATTGTAATGCTGCTACTTTTGTGAGAAGGTGCTATATATAAAACATCTCAATCGCACGACACATGCGAGTTCCTTCGTGTGATTGTTCTTTACTTAGCCTCATTGATACTTTAAACACACTATAAACATTTATTCATACTCTGTCGCATCAATATTGATGAAATGTGGTTGATAATTTCAGTAGACTCACAGATACATAACCTTAAGTTTCCAGCATGGTACTTGCTTATACATGTATCAGCATCAACCAAGTTCGAAACTCCGAATCGTATGAGTTCACTATATAAATATGACATAAAACTACTCCTTATTTTTTTTTTCCAACATTATTCATCTTTCAAAACAAGAAAATATTATAACAGCAAACATCAGGAAAGATAAAATAAAATAATACGTCATTAATTTACGAAAGGGATTGGTGCATTTTGCATCGAAAAACGTCAACCTTGTAAATAAAATGATAAATCGTAGATGAATTTGAATTACGGAATACAAAGCAAGAGGTAAACATGCCATTCTTCTTATAACGCAAGTGATTATAACATAATGGCATTGGGGTTTTTTTTCACGTTGCCTGCTTCCTTTATTTGATTCAACTACTAGTAATTCTTTTTACTGTCTTATTTCCACGAAGTCTACAAACTTAGATGTGTCTTTAAATCGAAGCAATAAACAAAGAACAATGGACTTATTTTTAAGGAGGCTGGATGGTCAACATATTACTGATCAGATCTTCCTTAAACTTTTAGATATGATATTTTTGGTCAAAAACTTGTATCTAGTGAAGAAAAGATCAATATATATTTTGTTTATTTAAAATCTAAACATTTTTGTTTATCTTTACACAAAGTTCTTCGTTTTAAGGAGGTAAATATAATCTAAAAATGGCCACGACCACTATCCATCTTAAACTCTTTTTTATTTTTTACGCGCAATGCAAAATATTTAAAAATATTGTCAAAATATCATTTTAAAATTTCGCAACAGTGGCAATAATCAAAGATTACTGAGACAGTTAATGTAAAAAAAAAAAGAGTCACACCTGACAGGGCGCATTTATACTGTCCAAAGGGTTTAGGAATGCACTTTTCATTTAGAGCACAATTTGACACGGAACAGGCTCCAGCAATCCCCTGTAAATACCAAAAATACACCACAAAATCAAAGTTTACTCATGATAAAACAAAAAGTTATATTATTCAATTTCACCCAAGAACCATGTCAAGAAAGATACCATACTTCTTAAAAATATTATGGATTACATGTATGTGCAAATTCAATTCATTATTTTGTTCCTAAAAAGATTCACTTGAAAGAGTTCAATTTTGAATTTTAAATCCATCTACAAATCTTACCTTGTCCCAGTCTTCTATATTGCTGTATATCCAGCCAGGCCTTTTTATATACAGATCAGGTACAGTTGTCCTGTTTTCAAAGTTGGTCTGACAGAAGTGGGCTCCCTGGTAATAGTTAATGGACTGACATCGTGTTGTTCTCAGACAATCCTCCACACAGTCCAGAATACTGTATTTATCATACGACGTTATCATCCTTCTGTCCAGTTTGTGTCCGTACTGTAGCATCGAGTAGCCATGTCTAAGATCAGCATTACAAACATCAAGGGCGAGGAAGAAAAATGAAAGAAGTCGCAAAACCCAGTGTAGAAGAAACATTTCTATCATGACTTGCTACATGTATGCAGACAATTTAAACACCAAAATGCCGGCTCCTATGGTGTACACCTTTGTTTTATAACGAACAAATACCGGAAAAAAATATTTACAAACATTTTTCATTTTCTAATAACTATTTGTTATTCATGAAGAAAGCTTTAGACCATGTATTATCTTCTTTGTTGTCTTAGCAGGTACTTTTTGTTAATGATTACTTTCTTTGTTGATCAAAGTGAAATAAAATTGCATATACATGTATTCATGCATCATTGCTTTACAATTAATTCTGCGACACTAACGGCTCACCATTTATTGTTTTGTAACATGCTTGCGTTAATTATTAATCCTGCTCCTATTTCAATAAAAGAAACCCCCATAAATCTGAAGCTACCTTAAGGCTAATGAGAGCAAAAATATGATGTACATGGAAGTAAGACTGAAGATAATGTTCTTGAGAAATAAATCAAACTGAAAATATGATTTATCAGGACGTAATTGTTGATAAGGGCATGGTCACGAATTGAGAAGATTTTATTTTTTCAGATTTTGTTTCTCTAATTCTAATGTTAACAATGCTTCACTTTAGATTTTCTTTTAGAAAAAGCAAATACATTTAAACAAAATAAATAAAAAAAATATAGTTACAAATAAAAAAGAAAGCTTTGTTATATTTTTGCATTCTAAAGGTAAATACATGTATTTTTAAAACTTTGCTAAAATTATTATTTTTTGATTACAATCGCAAGATTTTTTAATGCACCCATAATTTACAATTGTTATGGCGGATATTTGTGATTTTTGGTCTTTTTGGCGTTGACGCATTATCCGACACAAATGTTTTTGTCCTTGAAAAGAGGCTATTTGCGGGGGGGGGGGGGGGGGGGGGGGGCAGAAGTTCATAGTTTAGTTTTGGTGACCATTTTATTGGAAATTTTTGGTCGTCTTCTCTGAAAATTCTATTTTCATTTTGGATTTTCTTTCATACATTTACATGCCTGCAATTAAGAAATAAGGAATCAATGTTTTAATATTATAAGGTCAGCATATGGTCGGGACGTTATTAAATCTAATGGGAGAGGGCGGTCTAAGTTTTTGAACTTGTGCTCAATCCCTGTTGTAATTTTGTACAATAAAAATATGTTCAAATCAAATCAAATCTAATATAAAGCCCGAATGGCTTTATTATAGATTTCATCATGCCTTGACTGTATTGTGCACCTCATAATATTTAAAGAATGAACATTTATTACTTATATTTATGTGCTGTAACCAAACAATAGTTATGCCCCTTTTTTGTCTTTTGTAAAAGAGTTTTGTTGTGTACGAGTTATCTAATGTTTTGTATTTTGGAACTCTTCAATGTTACGTTGATCCAACGTTTGTCGTGCTGAAGAACACGAGGTGCTCCACCTTCGTTTATTTTAAATTAATGACATCCTAGCCTGCTCAAAATTAAGACTGATTATATAAACTTGTAATTATAAATTCATATGATTTCTTAGATTGCATTTCATGTGTTTATCAAATATTTTACTCGAACACGGTTTAATACTTCAATCGATACTTTGGCGGCCATATTTAAATGTCCTATATCTGTATACTTAGTATCAACAAATTGTTTTAAAAGTTTCTGGTATATTAATAGATCATGAATTTATTGAGTTTTGACCAACTTTTATTCGCGACGATTTATTTCGCGATTTACTTCTGATAAACTGGTTCGCGACGACTAATGTTCGCGACCAAGTCTCATCCAAACCCGTCTTGTTATAACAACCATACGACAACGACTGGTTCGCGGCTAGAAATATTCGCGACGACGATGTCCTCGCAAACCTCACCAAAATTTCTCGCACGCAAATTAAAATTGGTTTAAGTATTTGTATTTATTGTATGGAGAAATTCGATTTCCCGTACTAAATGACTTTCACGATGTCATAACGCCATAATCTATTCTGTAATAAAGTTACATACCATTAGCGCCTTGTGACGTCAAAGTTAGAACTATGATTTTGTATGTATGTGCATTTGCGTAACTAAGCAACAATTTGTCGAATATTATATGATTGATAATGTAACGTTGAGTCTATTTGGGTGTTGTGATTTTTTTTCATATTCTACAGGACCACGTGTGTGGATTGATACTAAACATATATATATATATATATATATATATATATATATATATATATATATATATATATATATATATATATATATATATATATAACTCTGCGCACAACAAAAGGGTGTTCTTTTTAATGCTTATCAACTATCTAATTAATTAATTCGAAATTGCTTGTAAATATCTACTGATTGAATAAATTATGTTTTTCAAAAATAATCTAACAGTCAAATATATAAAATAGACAAACTTGGCTTAACCTGTTTTGTTGTGTTTTCATTGTTGTTTTTTTTTTAATAACAGATGTGTGTACATATACAACCACGCTGATATTTGTAATAAGTAAACAACATATTAATTGTTTAAGAATTTATTGCTTTGCAAACAAACATTTACAATTATAAGAGTTGAATATGATTGGCTTAGGGATATTGGAATTAAACGGGCATGTTACATACATAATATACAATTGAAATGGGGTCCGAAGAGAACATGGCATACAGACTAAGACGCATCGGGCAAAACCGCTGACCCTCCTTTGTTGCAGGTGCCGCAGATCCAAAATTTAGGTACATTTCGTACCGTTAAGGTTGGACGTAGATTTCTTTACTCGGTTTTACGGGGATTGTTTATTGTTATGGTATGTTAACACTTCAGGACCCAGCCTCTTTTTATATGTAATGAGAGGTGGATAAGGCCTCAAGAAAGCTTACCTGGAAATGAATTGAATCTAAAATTATACTTGACTTGTTACTTTTTCTAGACAATAGAATCACTTCTAGACAACCTACCTACCCAACAATGCGCCCACTGTCATGTATGACGGCTGTATGACGTCATGTATGACAGTGAAACAGGAAAAGAATGAGCCAGACAACAACCCTCCCATATGTCCCCCGAACCCATTGTAGACATCAAAATGATTATGATCATGTAAACTGTAAACCTATAAAAATTACAAATAATACCCTCTAAGACGTACGAATGAGAGAGATACTTCAGAGTCATTAAAGTTCTTAAATTTTACATGTTCATGGGGACCTAATTCCGTGTATTATTTGATATCTAAAAAGGAAATATGACTTTATATCCCTTGTTTCATAATTTGTGGAGGATGTTAATTTGTGAGTGAGAGGTACCCACGAGTTCCACAAAAATTTGAACCACAACAAAATATAATGATTCCACAGAAGAGTATTCCATGTTGGTGTGAATGTAAGTGCTATTATCATTCTGTTTCAAATTTATACGTCTAATACTGAAAGTTATTTAAGTAAAACAAATTTGTTTATGAAATTTAATATTAAATTTTTAAAATTACTATTATTCTGAGATTATTGCATAAGCAATATATGTCCCATGCCGGCGAAAGATTCCGGGGAAAGTCAAACATTGAATAATCTGCACCTAGCTGCATATATCATTTTATATTTCCAGGTAAACTAAGCATAAACATTTCTTAAAATCTGATCTTAAGCATTACTTTTCATTTTCTTTTTTCTACATATCGACTCAAATTGAATTACTGATAAAGGGTAGCCCTTACCCGATCATAAATACAGAAGTCGGACGTAAGAAATATTTACTTTAACACCTGTACATGAAAGTAAATGGTAACGAAAGTCCAAGTTGATATGTAATAAATGTAATGTTAGAATGGTACACTGGATCTGCATGATAAATTCCCGTCTTCCCTTTTCTTTTCTTGATTTAATGGTAAACTTATTTTTTTTTAACAATTTGTATGTACATAACCCGACAGAAACTGCGAATTAATACACAAAATGAAATGTGTATTTAATCATCATCTCTTATATTTTAAAACTAGAATACGTTGGTTCGTACGAAAAAAATGTTAGATTGGTCCAATCAAAGGTGTATGGGAATTTTCTTATGGCTGCTTTTCCTAGATTCATGATACAAGTATATGGGATATAAAAGAACCCTAACCAACGTAATGATAAAGCACATGGTCTAACAGTGACACAGCATTACATGTATCATGTATGCTATAATCTCATCTTCAACTCCAGAAACCATGTGATATTACAACCCCTCCTCTAGACTTCCTAGAATCACATCCACACAAACAATAAAATCATAAATTTGAAATCATCATGAAGAAGAGTTCTATTTTTTTTTAAATGTAAATGAAAACCAACATCTACAGTTTTGTATATTTTTACATATACATTCTTTTCGGAATGTGATTGCATTTACAGTAAATTTAAAAAAAAACACAAATTAGTAAATTCTGTATTCACATATGTAGCTGTAAAGGGAATTTGCTGTGTTGTCCTTGAATTGCTTATTGTCAATAACATATCTTAGGTAAAATTCGCCTGGGGAATTCGATTCGTCCATATATTTTTTCAGGAAAATCGGCAGAGTTGAATCGTCATGAAATCTCCAAATACTGCTAGCATCTTCTATTGCCTGAATCCATATGCTGGTTTTTGCACTCTTTTTAATGTTATCTATTCAAAATATAAACAAAGAACAGAAAGTGTGACTCATTACACATGTACACGTAAGTATGATATTAAAATGTATTACACAACATGGACTTGTGTTTCTTTTAGACTTACAACAAATATTTCAGCAATCATAACAATACGAAATAGTGTTATTTCTTAAAATCACTTAATAAGTACAAACAGCAGTACATCTATGTCATGGTAAAAATCATTCAATAAAGCTCTCGTCTGCTATTATTGAAAAATGGGTATTTTTAAAATGAAGATTGAATCTACATGATATTAGTAATCGAGGTAACATTTTTTCCCTTCATTTATGCCATACATGTTACCAAATTATTCATTATTATTATCTATACACTTTTGTGATACTCGAATAAAGCAATAAATTTTTTGTTCAAGTTTGATTTTGTTTTGACTTTTTGGGTTTTATATAGCCTTTGTTATTTACAACAACCTGAAAGTTTTCAATTAAATTGAGTGGAGTGATTTTCTATCAATGAATCCTTGCAATCAAATATTTTCCATTTTGAACATTGTAGAAACATACTCTGATATACAATGTATAAAAAGGAACGATCCTATTTTCATGCTTATTTTATACTTGAAAGTATGTTTAATGCGGTATATTTTTTGTCATTTAAAGTATCCTTTTGAACGAACAATCTTGAAATCAATTACAGTTTTTGACAGTATTATTGACTTACCATCGATAAAATCGAAGAAGAGATCTTTCAATGATTCTCTGTCTAACTTAACCAAATCACCATCATTCTTTTTGCAGTCGAGAGTTGCGTTTGGATAACTTGTAGGTGTGTCAACGAATCGGAAACAAGTTTTGGTAGCATGTGACGTCATTTCCTTGTACCCGACTGGACATGCTACATGTAATAAGAAAATTAGTAAAAAAAAAAAGGATATCGTCTCTTCAGAAAGTTGGTGATGACAGTACATTAAATACTAGTTAAATTTGGCTGCCATAATTTTAAAAAAAGCTCGTTAAAAAAGCATATTACATTGTACGTAATAGTTCTGTGACTTGTTTTAAATGAAAAGCATGTATCCCTTTTGATATTAAAAAAGAATCTTACTACATCCAAGGAATAGTTAAAGTAGTTATCCACGTTTTACGTGTATAAAAATTGATTTGATAGAGTTTACCCGTCCTTTATAAATCAAAGAGCGGTTTAAAAAGCTTAAGTAACTAATTGATATATTGTATGTCTGGTATATTTTTTATTATGCTCCTTTCCACATGCATTATTGGAATTTCTTTCATTTATAACATGTTTCTTTCTCTCTGCAAGTGAATAAAACATTTATAATGTTCACAAATTAATTTTAAAAAAAGAAACACAAGACAGTGACAGATCGGTCATGCATGTACCCCCAAAAATTCTATTAATGGCATGCTAGTAAAGTTGACGTTTTGTGAGTTAATATCAAAAACTTAAATGGATCTTGCTAATGTAGTCAGAATGGTAAATCCTCGAAAAAAATATATTTTATTAAAAGTTTGTCATACTTATTAAAGTGCAGTTTAAATCCGTTCTCCAAGATCCGTTTGATCTACACACAAAGAGCCCAGACCCTTGCTGTTTGTATCCGAGTGCGCATCTGACATGTATTCCTCTTGTTATTCCAATGGCATCCCATTCTTGTATTTCTTCCAAGGAGAAACCTTCGTTACTTGGAATTCCACAATCTAGAACAACAGAAATGCATCAGTGGTGACGTCCCTGAAACGTTCTACTTTCCCAATTGAACGGTAAGTGGACGATTAGCGAACGTTGAGCGCATGCTGAATGGAATTTGGTGAGCGCTAATAAGCGGTGAACGGTGAGCTAACGCAGAGCGCAAACGCGAGCGCGAGATGAACAGTGAAGGCACGGTAAATGCAATGTGAACGATTTATTTCGAGTGTCTCGGGAGTTATTCTCACATTGTATTTCGTCGGTAATCAGGAAAAAATAACAAATAAACTACATGTATGTATTGTTACATGTATCAGCCATAATATAATATTATCTGTCCAAACGATTTTTGAACGCTGAACAGACGGTGAGTGCACGGTGAACGCTTTGTGAACTGTGAGCGCGAACGGAGCGGAGCGGAAAACGCAAGTGAACGCACGGTGAGCGCACGGTGAACACACGGAAAAAAGGGAAAGTAGAACGTTTCAGGGACTGTATATTGTAACCACAATCTAGAATAACAAAATCACATCAGCTATAATGTAACTTCGACATTGTCGCCATATTGAGAACAGGAAACATACACTTTTGATAATATTGTAATGCTGCTACTTTTGTGAGAAGGTGCTATATATAAAACATCTCAATCGCACGACACATGCGAGTTCCTTCGTGTGATTGTTCTTTACTTAGCCTCATTGATACTTTAAACACACTATAAACATTTATTCATACTCTGTCGCATCAATATTGATGAAATGTGGTTGATAATTTCAGTAGACTCACAGATACATAACCTTAAGTTTCCAGCATGGTACTTGCTTATACATGTATCAGCATCAACCAAGTTCGAAACTCCGAATCGTATGAGTTCACTATATAAATATGACATAAAACTACTCCTTATTTTTTTTTTCCAACATTATTCATCTTTCAAAGCAAGAAAATATTATAACAGCAAACATCAGGAAAGATAAAATAAAATAATACGTCATTAATTTACGAAAGGGATTGGTGCATTTTGCATCGAAAAACGTCAACCTTGTAAATAAAATGATAAATCGTAGATGAATTTGAATTACGGAATACAAAGCAAGAGGTAAACATGCCATTCTTCTTATAACGCAAGTGATTATAACATAATGGCATTGGGGTTTTTTTTCACGTTGCCTGCTTCCTTTATTTGATTCAACTACTAGTAATTCTTTTTACTGTCTTATTTCCACGAAGTCTACAAACTTAGATGTGTCTTTAAATCGAAGCAATAAACAAAGAACAATGGACTTATTTTTAAGGAGGCTGGATGGTCAACATATTACTGATCAGATCTTCCTTAAACTTTTAGATATGATATTTTTGGTCAAAAACTTGTATCTAGTGAAGAAAAGATCAATATATATTTTGTTTATTTAAAATCTAAACATTTTTGTTTATCTTTACACAAAGTTCTTCGTTTTAAGGAGGTAAATATAATCTAAAAATGGCCACGACAACTATCCATCTTAAACTCTTTTTTATTTTTTACGCGCAATGCAAAATATTTAAAAATATTGTCAAAATATCATTTTAAAATTTCGCAACAGTGGCAATAATCAAAGATTACTGAGACAGTTAATGTAAAAAAAAAGAGTCACACCTGACAGGGCGCATTTATACTGTCCAAAGGGTTTAGGAATGCACTTTTCATTTAGAGCACAATTTGACACGGAACAGGCTCCAGCAATCCCCTGTAAATACCAAAAATACACCACAAAATCAAAGTTTACTCATGATAAAACAAAAAGTTATATTATTCAATTTCACCCAAGAACCATGTCAAGAAAGATACCATACTTCTTAAAAATATTATGGATTACATGTATGTGCAAATTCAATTCATTATTTTGTTCCTAAAAAGATTCACTTGAAAGAGTTCAATTTTGAATTTTAAATCCATCTACAAATCTTACCTTGTCCCAGTCTTCTATATTGCTGTATATCCAGCCAGGCCTTTTTATATACAGATCAGGTACAGTTGTCCTGTTTTCAAAGTTGGTCTGACAGAAGTGGGCTCCCTGGTAATAGTTAATGGACTGACATCGTGTTGTTCTCAGACAATCCTCCACACAGTCCAGAATACTGTATTTATCATACGACGTTATCATCCTTCTGTCCAGTTTGTGTCCGTACTGTAGCATCGAGTAGCCATGTCTAAGGTCCGCATTACAAATATGAAGGGCGAGGACGAAAAATAATAGAAGTTGCAAGACCCAGAATCGAAGAACCAGTTTGATCATGGCTTGCTATGCAAACAGTTTAAACACCGAAATGCCGGTTGCTATTTCACCGTTGTTTTATATCAAAATACCGGAGAAAATGTTATATTTCCAAACATCATTCGTTTTCTAATAACTGTTTTTTATTCATGAAGGAAGTTTGAAACCATGCATCATATTTCGTGTTATATCAGCATGCAGGTAAGTTGTGTTCATTAATTAATTTCTGCGTACGTATTTGAAATGACATGATCAAAGTGAAATAAAATTTCATAAATTCATGCATCACTTCTTTAAGGTTATTTCTGTGACATTAACAACACAGCGTCTGCGTTTGTAACACGTATGTGTTGAAATATTAATTATGTTTCTATTTCAATTTAAAAAAAAACAATCAATCTGAACCTAAAGCCAATGAGAGCAAATATACGATGTGCATGCTTGTAAGACTAAAGATAATTTTCTTCAGAAGTAAACTGAAAACATAATTTCTCTCGTCGTAAGTGTTTATATGGGCATGGTCACAAATTAAGAATTTTTTTGTTTGCAGATTGTTTTTCCAATATCAAGTTTAACATTCCTTCACTTAAGAATTTCCTAAAAAACCCAAATTTGCATGTCAATCTTGGAAGATTTGTTGAATTCTCGTACAGTTTACAATGGCGAATAATTCTGATTTAAGGTCTGATATTGACGTATTATCAGACACAGTCAAAGACGTTTTCGTGTATGAAAGTGAAATAGGAAAAGCGCCTATTTGCTGGCCGGGGAGGTGGGGGGGGGGGGTCCAGAAGTCCATGGTTTAGTGTTGTTGACCATTTAAAATTTTAGAGAAAACGTTGGGGGGTCCGTCTTCTCTGATCCATCTATGTTCATTTTGGATTTTGTTTGATACATTTATGCCTGCAATTAAGAAATACGGAATCAATATTTAAGTATTATTATGTGATCATGTGGTCTGGGCGTGATTAAATCCGATATAAGACTGAATGGGTTTGTTATAGATTTCACCATGCCTCGACTGTAATGAGCACCTCATAATATTTAAAGAATGAATCCTTTCCTTTTACCAATATTCATATACTTTTCAGCAATTTAATTTATCTTTAATATTAACTGATGTTTACACGAGATTTTCAAACATCTTAATCTTTTTGAACAGATATGTGGATATAAAACTTTTTTTTTCAATTGATTTTGCAAAATAAATTTTTCTTTTCGCAAACAACAGCGGTTAAAAGAATAATTTACTTGTATATAATTATTGTATAGTGTTGTAGTCGATTTTTGCTCTCTACAAGGAAACAAATCTTTAAAATTAGTTATCTACAACTACCGAGTATGATTCCCTTTGATTTCTTTGATGATTCATGCGGGATATGAACGTAGCGATCATTGCAGAAAAGAATTACATAACCCGCTGACGCGGCTTATGTATTTTTTTTTTACTGCAATACCACCACCTTCTTATCACGCATGAATCACCAAAGAAAGCATTTTATTTCATTTTTTGGAGGTCCGTGTTGCTCTGGTTTGAATTTGTATTTCGTTTTATCGATTTTTGAGATGGTTGACGGTTTGTTATTGTCATTTTTTCAGTGTTAAAATGAATTAAACTGAGTATGGCCCTGGTCAAATATTCTTTATATATGATCTATTTAATATAAAGTTCTATATATTAAAATTAATATACTTTTCTGGATTGTGTCTGCATCGGGGGAAGGGGTGGAGGAGGTTATTATTATGAAACCTATTTGTTTGATGAGGTCCATCAAGTCAGAAGGTTCAAACAAGAAATAATAATGTGCCGTCCATTTTTTGTTTGTTCATCAAGAAGAAGATATGGTTTTCATTTTTTTTTTAAACACGCCAAAAACAATCTGTTTAAATTTTAAAATACAGGAATATGGACCGGGAAAAAATCAGACATTAATCGATTACTATAGATAATAATCACGATGGAAAGTGCTTTATGAATAAATAACAAGCCAAAAAATAAGATAAAAGTCCCAATATGGACGCGAAAATCAATGAAAATTCAATGCTTTCGTGATAACTCACTAATAATTCAAATCAGAGATCCAGAGAAATTTAGCTAATTGACGTCTAAGGTCAGACGACACGTTCCTCAATTTTATATAACTTGTTCCAGGAATTTGTTATTGATTTACTACTACTTTGAGAAGCTTTCTTGCAAAAAAAAATTAGGGTACCTTACCAGGCATTTGTGCAAGATACTAGAGTATGCAATTTCCTATATAATCGTATTGAAAATACACTTGAATTGCTGATCTAAAAAAAAGTTGGTATTTAAACATATATTTTTCTTTTAATTTTAAGTAATTGTTAGTTAGATCATATTAAGTAAAACTCACGCGATTAAGAAGGAGCTCGGTCGCTTCGCTCTCTCCGCCCCCTTCTTAATCGCGTAAATTTTACTTAATATGATCTAATTATTACTTATTGAGATACAAAAAAGATGCTCGAGGAACGTGTCGTCTGACTCTAAAGAATGATTTGTTCCCTTAATTTTTCAGATGATCGTTCATCTCGTCGTCCCCAATACTGCTGATCTGACTGCCTAGTAGGATGTGATATAGATCACTCAAAGTTTGTGAGTAGCTCTAATCAATAATCAATTGAAGCAGGCATTTAGTAGACCTGCACGTTCATAAAATAATACATATTAAAGGCCTGGTGCAGTGTGGCAATTTAATCTAAGTACTGATGAAGAACAATTTCAATTTTCTTTTTTTAAATTGGAACATTTTTGATCAACGAACAACAAGAGAATAATCATCGGTCTTCATCAAATTAATCTTCTACGTTGTTTTTCCTCTTTAAAACAGCAAATTGTTGATTGCAAAAAGTCCTGCTCTTCACTATTCATCATTTCGTCAGTACATGTAATACCCTATCTTTACCGAGTCCTTTCTATGTGGTTTTTGCCGTTCGCCGTTTGCAAAAAAAAAAAAAAAAACTTTATTAATAGCGAGCGAAGCGAGCTCTAAGAACCAGTGTGCTCGGGAAAAAAAACGAGCTAAACCTACAGATTCATCAAGATTATTTTTTTGTCTAAGTCCCTCTAATGTTTTATCCCGTGGTGCTATGCCAAAAATGGCTAACATTTAACTCGTAATTAACAGTGCCTTGAGGTTTGAAGATACATTTTGAGTAGCGCACAAGCTTTGGTGAGAAAGAGATTTTTTTACATGCTTCCATTCTTTCATATTGAGTAGAGATACGTAAACAAAATAAATATAGATTTGAGCGTGTGACGTCACAGTGATCTCGCGTATAGATTTCCCGCAATGAATATAGAGGTGGATCAACACCTGTAATGTATGTACTATATATCTATTTCAGTATAAACTTCGATATCTGCCTTAGATGATTTGTGGGGTATTTGTGTAGGTTTTTTTTTAATTTTGATAGAGAGATTATATAATTACTTATACAAGCAAGAGTTAAGTTAATTTTGCGTGCATGAACAGTAAGTATAAGTACGGAGGAAATTAAAATTTAAAAAGAAGTCATTTTGAACTAAATGATAAAGAATAAAGAGACAAAAATAAACAGTTAAAACTCTATGCAGATATTGCATATTGTCAAACCATTAAATTGGAAAAATGGGAAATTACACAACTACAAAAAGGGACGGGGGCACGAATACATCGTATGCCAAAATGAACAAATTTCAATAAAAAAATTATATATGAACCAGGAAAAAAAATGAAAGTCAGATAACAACAAGGTACAAAAGAAAAATAATACTGTATTTACACTTTACACTTTTGACCAAATTAAACACAAATTACATTTTACAGACTGATCAATTTTCTCCAATAGTAAAGAACAGTTTTAGGGGAAGCAATTCTATGTATTTTGAAAGAAGTTTTTTAAACTTAAAAATATTATATAATTCTCTCTCTCTCTCTCTCTCTCTCTCTCTCTCTCTCTCTCTCTCTCTCTCTCTCTCTCTCTAACACACACACACACACACACACACACACACACACACACACACAAATTCTTTAATGTTAGTTGATAACGGTTAAAATATCATTAAGTTGACAATGATGCAAGGTATGTGTAATTCTTACTGCGCTCGCCACAACGGTAGCACCGTAAAACATATTATAATATCCAAATTCAAAAGCGTATCCTGCATGCATTGTACACAAATATCTCTAATACTCTAATATACATGTATCAACAATGTTGGGGCACCTGTGCTGTGTTTGTTGTGTCGGTCCTATTCCTAAACCCCCAACCTCCACACCTTTGAACTGTGACGTCATATTTATTTGTTATTACTGTCACCGAATTCAGCAAGTTCGGAGCATACTTTTTGTCTGCTTGCCCCGTCTATCAATTCTTCCAAATTATATCTTTAAAAAAAACCCTGAAGCGTTAGATAAACTTTATCAAAAAGAACGAAAATTCAAATTTAGTCAATGCTTACTTCTAATAAGAATATGAGCATGCATTCAGAAGGAGAACTACAGCAAAAGAGTAATTATCAAAGAAAAAAAAATCCCATTGTTCAAAGGCAGCAGTACCGATACAAGCGAGTTATATGCGTCCCAAATATTGATTTGCCGGCAGTGATTTCAATGAAAAACTATTGCAAAATGAATTTTACAGCTCGCACTTATTTTGTTAGGATCACCCGATAAATCTGTCAATAATTTCTCTACATGCTCAAAAAAATATTTACACTGTTGCTAGCACACCCTTTTGTCGCGGATGGTTCGTTCCGGAACTTTAACTAAGGTCAGATAACTCTTTGGTATCTGACCAATTTTTTTTTTACACGGATGCGACACGATAGTAAATGACCGTGGATTATCGAATTACACCTGAGGGATTTGGATTTCGGTGTAAGAACTTTTTATTTTCTTATTTTTGACTCGGGGCCTTGGATTAATGAACTTATAAATAGGTAGGTCAATATACATGAGCGTTAGAATGGGTGAATAATTGACATTGCATTTTTCATAGCACTACCTGTTGCCTCGCATAGACATTTAATTCACGATCGAAAGCACCTTCTTTAGAGAAAGTAACACCTGTGCATTTTATTTTGGAATGGGCTTCACAGTACTTATGTACTAGACTTGTAACCTTTTTTTCTTTTGCAATTATCCTTTTTCATTTATTTTTTTTTTTATTTTTCGATCTTGCAAAAAAGGAAGATTTTTTTAACTTAACCTCCCCCCAACCTCACCCCCCCCCCCCAAAAAAAAATACCTGTCTACAACGGTTTGGTGCAATACACATATACCTGTTTTACCTGCTATTTGATTCAATGTTAATGATTTGTTTATCACCGTTATACAACCAAAGGAGAGATGATGACTTTTCAAAAGTATATACTGCGTTGTAAGTTAACTTATGAAACGCAGTTTAAAGGTCAAATCAAAGGTATAAATCTAAACAAATTAGTAAAGTACTATATCATATAATAGCGGAATAACAGCGCGTGCTGATGCTTATGTAAATACACCCCCCCTTTTTTTTTCTACACACCTCAATCTCTAATCGCTGTACCATTAATTTAACGTACGTAAAAACGTGATTTAGACCAACAGGTAATAAATCAATTTACTGATCGTGAAAATGATCGAAAGTGGTTGCATGTGTATGTAGACTGTTGAAAATATTCGATATTAGGGATAAAACCTTTGCATATTTTTGTAGCTTAAAAACAAATTAAATAGAGTCATCCATGTTTATTTAATTTAACAGTTAAAAAAATTCATGATTAAAGACCGAGTTTTCGTTAATGCATTCACGCACTCTGTTCGTTGTGATATTTAAAAGGACAGATGAATAGTTAGATCCCTTATGAGCGTTTTCTTTTGTTGACAGCCGTATTATGACATAGAGGATCACAATCGTGTATCGAATGTTTGTATTAAATATTGAATGAAAGAAAAAGAAAAATTCTAACGAAAATCAGCCGTACGAGTAAAGCACAAGTTTTCAGTGGTTTTAAAAAGGGAGTGTGTAGAATAGTTATCTATGTCTATATATAAGCGTTGTCAAAACATTATACAATCTGCATGCATGAATATACTTGAGAAATTGGTTGGAGCTTAATGTAGGTCAATATATAAGTAAACTCAAAGAAGATATATACTCTCTCTAGATAGAGAGTAAGTAAATAGGACATAATTGTTCATGATGAAATATACCCATATTTGGATGAGAATAAATAAGAATAAGTCGATATATAGTTTAGTCTGAAGTTAAATGAATAGATCATGCGCTAAACCATTCATTTATAAAAGAACATGTATTAAATATAGCTTAAACTTTTTTTCTTTTTAATGCTGAATATACTATTTCCCCATATTTTTTTTAATATAAAGATGTCATTTAATTACTAATGCAGTTTTTAATCATAAAAACATATCCTTTTTAATGAATGCATATTGCAATTTACTCTCTCTCTCTCTCTCTCTCTCTCTCTCTCTCTCTCTCTCTGATCTAAAATATTGAGAAATGTGTTTAAAATTATTTTAAAGAGCAACATTTATATCGTGAAAATGAGAGAGAGAGAGAGAGAGAGAGAGAGAGAGAGAGAGAGAGAGAGAGAGAGAGGGGGGGGGGGGAGCGGGTTTTTTTAGTCAATATAGATTGTGAATTCCTGGAACGGTTTTTATCAGTTTAAACACCCGGAAGAGAGAAAACTCTCTGCGCCTAATCTGTTACGACATGTTGAATATGTTTGTGTGACTTCTGTGTGTTTGGATAATCGGAATCACAGTATCTGTCTATCATAGTACAATGTATCTGTTTGAATGTTGAAATGTAACAAGTGAAACTGTTCTTGATTGAAGTTGTAGGTACAGGTAAGTAAAGAACAAAATATCTGAAGTGAAAGTTTAAAAGATGTCTGATTAATCAAAAGGTAAAATTGAAATGTTAATTATCGAATTTGTGCTTTTAGTCGATTCATAAACCTACATGTAGATGCATGAATCAATGTAATTTCTGTATGTTCCGAAATACGTTTGAATTGAATTATCTTATTTTACCCCCCCTCTCTCTCTCTCTCTCTCTCTCTCTCTCTCTCTCTCTCTCTCTCTCTCTCTCTCTCTCTCTCTCCTCTGAGGCAATATTATTTCACACCACCGCCATCAGGTCCCACCAAGGACACCTCTATACGAACCCCAAAAACTATAATTATTGATGATAAAAGTCCTCCATGCCGAGCCTTTTTATACAAATTGTCAGCCATCACCAAGACACGGTCCTCTGATTGCCCTTCAATAACTTTTTTTTTTTCTCATTTGACATTCGTAACAAAAATCATTTCTGTCTGTTGAATTCTTCTCTTAACATGGGGTCTATGAATGGCGCTATTCATCCATTCAACTTTCCTATCTTCGTATGGAACTACATGTAACAGAGTGTGAACATTTTTTGTCAAATTGGAATTTTTTTCATTGATAACTTTGTCTGTTCTACATTCATCTTGTATCATATCAAGCGCTCAATGGGACATAACTGTACGTTTTAATAAAAATCTCTCGGCTAAATCGTAGCCTTTCGGGTTACTCCTATAATATCTTTTATACAGGTTTTTCTTATTGTCAAACCTACGACTCTCATTCAATGTTCATGTTTTTGGTTCTTTAATGCATTCCATGCTATAATTTTTCATTTGTACTGTACTATTTGACAATCCTTAATCAAATGATCGGATTTTTTTTTATAAATGATTAAACCAATAGGTTTTTTTTTTCTGCGCATGCTCACTGTTTTGTAGAGTCAGCACCTCTATAGAACCCCGTTTCCATAAATAACGATAATAGGAGACCTCTTAACTATAAGAGTTTTTCTAAGCATACTCGCTATTTACACTCAGTACCTCTATAGTGCCCTTGTTACATCTATATACATGTACGTACGCCAATACTATAGATATCGGAGATTAAAGTCCTTTATATGAATCCCTATAGTCAGCACCTCTACGGGGCCCCCTGTTACACCTCTATACGGCCCCCAATAGTTTTTGTCATCATCAAGAAAGGGTGTACATGCAGCAAATATCAAAATTTAAGTTACGTTTTCAAAGATACGGATCTGTTTCCATCGATTTCCGTTATAAAAAGGTTGGTGGACTAATATTTACAGAGAGGTGCTACATGTATTACATTTTTTTTTCGGTGAGGAATTTCACCATATCATAGAATGTCGTTTTTTTTTTTTCTATTTCTTATTAAGCAAACTGATTGTAATTCACAGCGATAAAAATACCGAGAGAGCTAAAATCTACACGATCCAGTTCTAATCAGTCTATCAATCGGTGAAAACCTTCAGCAACCTAACAAAAATCACGGACTGCACGAAAATTATCATGATGGCCTTAAAGATAATTTGGTTACATTTTCCTACCTTTTATTATCAATTCAATAATTTATTAATTCAATAATTTATTAATAGAAAAAATGTAAATATAAACAAAAACAAAAATGCTAGCTTTGATGATTCATGTGGGTTATAAAGATAGCGATTATTGCAGAATTGTTTTTGTTACATTAACCGCTAACGCGGATTATGTATTTTTTTCTGCAATGTCGCTACCTTCATATCTTACATGAATCACCAAAGAAAGCATTTTATCGCTTAAATCATTGCGGTTCATTCCTGTTCATTGTGGTTAAAAAGACCAGCTGTATATCTGAAAACAATCGTGCGTCTTCTTTGCCTTTTAGCAATCGTACCATGTATTAAGGCTGCAACCTCATGTAACATTATACGTTAAATGTATAAATGCACGTCAATTATATGATTATCTGTTAATAAATTAATTAAATCAGTCCATAATACTGTAGTCAAATTCAGTACAAATCACTGCAATCAAATTAAGTGCATAGCTTTTTGCAGTTAACTGCAGTGCACAAATATTGTAGTCAAATTCAGTACAACATAATTGCAGCCAAATTAAGTAAAAACCCGTTGTTGTCAAATTTTACAACATAACTTAGGACAAAAACTACTAATATTGCAGTTATATACAGCTAAATTCACACACACATTATTGAAATCAAATTTGGTACAGAGCTTTTGCATTCAAATA
>CM065917.1:14737191-14792191 GCA_033439105.1 Magallana nippona
CTTAAAAAATACAGCAAATTTAAATGTTTATAGTTGCCAAATGTGTCAAAGAGATTTTTATATGTGACAAAAAAAAAAAGAAAAACATAAGTAAGAATGCATGTGGATGTATTTATATAATACATGCCTGGAATTTAGAAGGGGGTTGGGGGTCCGGACCCACCCCTGAAAAAAAATTCAAATGTCTCAAAGTAACAATTTACACAATAAAATTACCAAAAATATGTCTAGGACACCCCCCCTCCCCCTGCAAACTCACATATCCCTCGCCCCCCCCCCCCCCCAATCTGGAAAAAATGTCTTGATCCGCGCGTGTAGTGTATTCATTTAGTTCTTAGACGACCAAATCTAACCTCTGACAACCTATCTATCATATACACAGGAGTTTCCATTATATATTTTTAAGATAAAATAAAAAAAAAAACATCGATTCGGAAATATAAATCGGAAAATGTCTGGCCATTTTGTTTAGGAACATTGGAAGGCAGTCATCAAAATTATTATATTGTATGGCTTTGATACAGATTAATTGCCCAGCATTCACTGTCATAAATTCATAATTAATATTTCATATGTCTGATCAACTGCAGGGGTTCCTTGCCGTCATGATACATAATTAATCATCTGCGATTGATGATTGCAACAACACAGACCGAATGTACAATGTAATATGATGGTTCCTTATAAAAGGGAAAAAAAATACCGCAAGAGTGGGGGGGGGGGGGGGGGGAGGGGGGGTGGGGGGGGGGGGGGGTATTGTGATGCATGGTGCTGTTCAAAGAAAAACAACGTTGTATATTCGTATCGCATATCAAGGCCCCAAAAGATGTTTATTTTTATTTTATTTCATATAATTTCTTTTTTTGTTCTGCATAAAACAGCATTCTCTCTCTCTCTCTCTCTCTCTCTCCTCTCTCTCTCTCTCTCTCTCTCTCCTCTCTCTCTCTCTCTCTCTCTCTCTCTCTCTCTCTCTCTCTCTCTCTCTCTCTCTCTCTCAATCACACAATTTTGAACACAACAATCAATTATATTGCTGATGTTCTGATCAAAATCGTTGTTAAACTTGACTCGTAGTTTCGTGAAAATAAACATGTTACATTGCATTATACGCACAGCAGGTCAGGATAACAGTCTTTATACGATTCGTCAAGAATCTTCTCTATGCCTATTTACACTTCCTCAGATGAAATAGACTCAATGTATATTAAATTGAATTAACTTGCATAAAACCATTGATTTTTACTGTTTTATAGATCAAAAAATAGAATATAAAATAATGTATCTTTTTACTATTGCAACAACAGTTAGCTAGAGATGATCTTTTTTATATACGCGAGGTTTTTGCCATTTCAAAAATCAATACAAATAAAGCTAGTCTAAGCCCTATTACAAAAAAATATCAGTTATGTTATGAAAATCAATGTCATTGATCATTTCCATTTATATGTATACCTGTTAACGTTTGAATGGTTCAGATTATTAGCGGAAAAAATAACAATTCGTAACACCCCACATAGGAAAAAATCTTGGTTAAATCCATATGTAAAGAACAGAGTGATATATTTATTTCTCAACGGACCTATTTAATTTAAATGCATTACATTGGTCGATGTTTACCTTGGGTTTGCAAGAAAAACTGATTAAATCAAGTCTACTTTATATCAATTTCACAACATGGTATTATTTGTATCTGTCTAAATGAAACTTGAGAATAAATTACATGTATATCGTTTTGGTTCAACAAGGCCATGAAACGGGTGGGGGTGTAGATTTGACATTCTTACTCGACATAATTGTAGCACCCCTATCCCAACTATTTCAAAATTGCAACCACGTTTATGCTTTTTTATAAAACTCAAGGATCTGTATTATGTTGCTTGTCTGTTGAATCAGAATATTCAAACAGTTTCTTTAAATAGTATTACAAATTCTCTGAAATTGTGAGCAAGATTTATCTAAGGCTTTCAATAATTCAATAGGGTTTTTTTTTAACCGGCAATGGACATCATGCTTACAATTGATTTTTGCCCTTTCAAGTAACTGGAATGGATTTTCCTGTGTTCATTGAGATTATGTGTGAAACAGAAAAGTTTGCAACGCATCGGGTAGCAACTTTTCTAGTCATTAGAGCTAAGCAATGAGCCTAAAAAAAATCAATACAGCGAGTATTTAAATGTGTGGTGCATCGGTTTTTGGAACCTTTTTTTCGAAATTGAAAAGCCTCTTTGGCAGTTTAATGGAAATACAATTTTTGCTTTGAAGAGGTGCTCATTCCAGATCATTCATTATATCCAAAAAAGGTTCAAATTCCCAGTAGAGAGTTTAATTGTTATAAAAAGTACATGTAAAAGGTGGTGTTTGGACACTTCTATATTGTGACGTACTTCCAATCGAAATAAGCGATAAAATCAAGTATAATTTATAAATATTTTCATTCCTGAAATTATAACCGTACAGGTTAGCTCAATGGGTTAGAGCGTTAACTAGGAATCTGAAAGTCCTGAGTTCGAATCCTGTTAAGGCTTTTATAATTTTTACCTTTCCAAAACATTTTAAAACATATTTTCGGTTCGAATATTGTAACATTTGAAAATTCTATACATGTACCAGTGAGAGTATTTTGATCATTAATGTACTGTTATTTATGTCAATTTCGACTGGTGTCCAATACTACCTTAATATTAATAATAATGTAATGGTACTTTGGAATACACAGGATGAATATCTGCCATTCAGTCAACTGAAATGTGACTGAAAGGTAACTGAAAGGTGACTGAATGGCATAGCTGTGCCATTCAGTCACCTTTCCAGACCTTTCAGTCAACATTCAGTTGACTGAATGGCAGAGCTTCATCCTGTGATATCCAATTTATATTCTTACTTTATTTGATCAAGTAAATGGCAGCTTTGTTTCGAAATTCACTAATTACTGATTCTGCTTACTGAATGGATCAAAGAGGGTACATTCAGATTGCGTTAACTTTACACTACATAATTCCAATAGTTTATGCTCATTTTGAGTCCTTAATGTAATCCGGATTTCCTTTGTATTTTTCTAGGAACTGTGTAAGGTTCCAAAACTAGTCGTAGAGGGCGTGACCTGTGACGATCTCAACCAGGGTGAACTCGGAAACACGTGGTTTGTGACTGCGTGCGCAAGTCTGGCACTTGAAAAGAAATTATTTGAAAAGGTAAATCATGATAAGTTAATTGTTTAGTATTTGCTAGAACACATTATGGTGTCCTGCAAATAAATGTCTGGTTATCATTTTGTTATATATTTAAGATAATTTAACGAACCAAACTAACACCCCCCCCCCCATCTTTCCCACGTCGACTATTTCAATAAAATTCAATAAATAAAAAAAAAATAAAATAAAAAAAAAATATCGTATACATGTAGATATATCCCATTGCTCTGATACTATTCGTCAATAAAACTTTTCAAAATCACCTCGATGAATTCTCTGTACTTAAATCACGTTTTTACATACCGTATGACCTGCCCTTATATGAGAAAAGGGTGCTTATGATGTTTTTTGCACAATTTGAGATTTTTACAGAATTGAATAAAACACATCTCAGATTTGTCAAATCTGAAATTTTATGGCTTTAAACCAGTTCTAAGTTGAGGTTTTCTCCGTTTTTAATAAAGCTATTTCAACAGGATGAAAATGTGACGTCGTGTTATGCACATGCAACATCAAAACAATTTCAATGTAAACGTGACCGTGACTTTGAAACGTAATAAATGTAAACTACAGCACTCTGTAATTTGTTTTAATTATGGACTTCTTTGTAGTTCGATATGTGGTTATAAGGACCCATGTCAAGTGATGTTGACCGAAACGATATAGACTGAGCTGGCGAGGCCGATATCACTTTTCTGTGTCTTCGGGCTAAATCACTTGACATTGGTCCTTATAGCCTCATATTATTGTACAATGATGTCCATAATAGATAAATTATATAATCATCCGATTAAACAGTCATATTTAGAATAACTAGTAAATGTAGTACATTAGAGAGGTTAAGCATTTAAACGTGTACGTGTACGAGTACGTGTAAAATGGGGAATCCCCTCATTTAATGCATAATTCTACAAGTTGTACAAAACGTGTAGAATCAAAAAGTACACAGAGGTAAAAACTTGTAGCACTTTTAAATAAAAATATAGACTTAGTGTATATCAGATGTTGTATTAAGTGAAGCAGAGAATAAATTAAGAATTACTGTGTTTTTGGTTTCATCGAAGTCATAGAATTATTTCATAAACAGTGAGAGTAAGCTGAACATGTTGAAAATGTTGAATCTTATTGTTTTAAACGTACGCGTACAAGTACACGTACAGTTTATTAAACGATCAAGGTCAGTTGACGGTAAAGACCCAATGTCCAGGGACAGAATATTGATTTGATGTTTGCAATATTTTCATTTAATAGTTTATAGGTGAAAAATGGCCCTCGAGTATTTTTTGTATGGCACTAGAAAAAGTACAAAGTCCTCTATGATTGATATAATATTATAACTTGATAGAAAGATGTGATATAAGGAAGCAAACATTTACACTATTTCTAATTTGGTATACATAATAGACATACTGGTACAGTACCAGTATCGGTAAGGTGTATTATTCGTTGTTATCATGATACATTTTGGCAGGTTTTGAGTGATCATAAGTAATGATTACATTTTGTGTTATAATATTTTCGTTGAGATCAACGCAAAATGTTATATTGCAAAATGTTATAAATATGTATCGGGGGATGTATTCTTATTTCTTGGAGTCTTAAGCACATACATTTACAATAAGAAATTGTTAGATCTATGATTGTCGTCATTCTTTTCCGGTTCCGGTTCATTCTTTTCCGGTTCGTCTTGGTTGATGTAATTATGTTAAATGTTATTTAAAATCAAGTCATGATGACACGATGAACCTTTATTATCCATCTAAATGAATGATAACTGGAATGTCAGACAATGTTAGGAATAACTGAATAGCACAGCTACGTTTGATTGCACGCACAAATTGCCAGTAAACATCTATATAAAATATCAATCTAAAAATGTACCAGTCCTTGAAAAAAAAAATATTCCAAATAAACCACAATCGATGAAGGATGCTGATTTCAACGAAAGAAGTCGTTTAAAGTATTAATTTCATAATGGACCGTTCCGTGTTCATCGACCAAAACCAATTTCAAATTATATTTTCTTTATAAAAATAATAATTGCATAATGCACCGGCGTGCCATTCAATGTAAATCAAAAAGATGCAGAGAATTGCAATGAATTTTTCTGAATTTTTACTTTTGTACCTTTCTGTGAAAATCATCAAAATTGGGGCAGGAGATTGCAATTAAGAAATCCCTGAATTTTAAGTAAAACGCAATGCTCTCTGTATAAAATATTCATTTCATAATGTACCACACCGTGTAAATCAATCTAAATTGGTGCAGGGAATTGCAGTAAAAGAGTTTTCTGAATTTTAAGTAAAACACAATATGATTTTTTGTATAAAATATTCATTTATAATCTACCATTCTATGTTAATCAATCAAAATTGATGCAGGAAATTGCAATGAAAGAATTCCCTAAACTTAAAGTAAAACAAAAAATTAATGTGTTTTCTTTATAAAATATTAATTTTGAATGTAACAGCCCGTGTAAATCAATTAAAATAATCATAAATGATGCAGATGACCGTAATGAAAAAAATCCTTTGAATTTTAAGTAAAACAACAATATTTCCTGTATATTGAAAGACTGCATGAGATTTAGATTAATTAAAAAGATTTCCAGAAGTTGACCATTTTACATGTTTTTTTTTTAGATTTTGTGAAACCCTATATGATAATGAAAGCTTGATATTTAAGCAAAATAAAATCAGTGTTGACTGCTGCATTTTAATACAGCATAGACTTTAAGGTTTGAACAAAGTCAAATTCAATAAGGTCAGTTTTAAACGTACAAAATATCATTGGCAACTAATGAATACCTATTTGCCAAGGAAATTAAATGTATGATTGAAAATTGCACCAATAACGATACATTTTGATATATTTGAAATATTTCAATTACATACATTTTTATATCTAAGATTTCTAAAAATTCTTCCCCTTTACCAAAATGAATTTGTACATGTTATAATGATTCACAACATAATCATAGAAGGTCTTTTAACTTCGAGCTCATTGCTAGGCCTAGAAGTTAATATGTTTTCACTGAATATGGGCAAAATGATCAGAGTTTCCATAGCAGGAGTTAAACTAAGCTTGAAAAAATAGCAATCTACGGAAATTTGCCCACTCAATACTAAATATAGTACTGTTGTAGTTACGTAGAATAATACTTTCTAGTCAGTATAATTTGGTGTAGTTCAAAACTTCAGGAATTTACACTATTTGGATTTTCTGACTCCTGAACCCTTTATATATATATATATATATATATATATATATATATATATATATATATATATAAACCTTCAAACTAATGAACCGACGAACTTTTGAACCTTCCAATTACTGGACCATCAGAATAATTAACCTTAAGACTATAGCTACTGGACCGTGATCGTTTTGATGACCAAAAATACGCAAAATATTGAAGCTCAGATTTCATACACCGTGTATACACACTGCCAAAATAGAGGGATTGTTGTACTTAACTTCAGAATGAAAGCAAATTTTAAACATTTCATTGTATTTCTAAACATACGGCATTTGAATCAACACTTAGATTGTCTTCAAAGTTCTCTTTTATTTTCATACAGAGGGAAATATGAGTGAAGAATGTATGCTTTTAAGCTTGTTCAACCAGATATTTTTCAATTCCCTTGTATTGTTCAGTTATCCATCAAATAATGATTTAAAAAATAAGTGACTGCATTGAGTGTGCAACATACCTCTAAGTTTATACTTGGTACATTGTTGAAAACAATAACATCAACAGTCATTGCTAAAGATTGATAAAATTTGTTAGGTCCAGAATTTCACTTTTTGAAATCAAGCAATATCAGATAATCTGAATATTTTAGCCTTTGCTGTTCATGAATATCGATATGATGTAACAGAAAGAAACACGTACATGTATACACGTACACCAAAATTAATAACAAAGTATTTCCACATTAATTCTTCAAACTATAGCCAATATTTGAGCATATTTCGATAAATCTAACATAAAATGAGAGAAAAAAAAATGAAGTTGTCAATACATGTATATCTTAAAGAGTTAACCTAAAATAAAGAGTTTACCCAAAATAACGTGCTGAATTAATAAAAATCAGGTAAAAAATACTACATGTAATGAAAATAACACGCTTTAAGCATTCCACTTTTCGGACAACGTTATGAAATAACGTCAAGTGTTTTTGACGTGATTTCTCTGTTTTGTCAAAAATGCCATAAGACCCTTTTTCTCATGGGCACAATCATATGCATTCAAAATCTATGTAAGTCTTATTTTTTTAATTTTAACTGTATCCATACACATATTGATTTCTCGGTATTTTTGATTATTTTCTATTCACTGTGTTAATTTTCTTGTTCACACTCTGAGTACTTTGATTTTTGTCGATTTGATTGACAGGTTTTACAGAACCTCATGGAATCATTTTTGTGTTCGCACTCTCGGTACTTTGCTTTTTTCTCGATTTGATTGACAGGTCTTACAGAACCTTAGGGAATCATTTTTGTGTTCGCACTCTCAGTACTTTGATTTTTCTCGATTTGATTGACAGGTTTTACCGAACATTAAGGAGCAGGAATGGGACGAGAGGGCGGAGAAGAACAAGTACGCAGGCGTCTTCCATTTCCACTTCTGGAGGTTTGGTGAGTGGGTGGACATCGTTATAGACGATCGTCTGCCCACCAAGAATGGCAAACTCATCTTCTGTCACTCCAAGTCACGGAACGAATTCTGGAGCGCGCTACTGGAGAAGGCGTACGCTAAGTAAGTTTAACACATTTAAAAAACTTTCACATCTTGGCCAGGAAGTTCAGAAGAAATCTGAAATTATAAAACTACATTGAAAAATCTAAACATGTTGCTGCATTTGCTAATAAGCATATGCAGATCCCGGAAGTTTTTCCAAGAGTGTAAGGGGGAGGGGAGGGATGTCTTTGATTCTATCGATTTTAAGGTTTGGAGCACGGGGGGGGGGGGGGGGTCCAAGGCTTACTTTCGGTAATTTTACTATGAGAATTAAATTAGTTTGATTTTTTTTTGGGAGGGGGTAGGGGGTGGGGATCGGATCAAGCTGACACTCAATAGATCCGCTTTATCAAATGACCAAAAGTCCTGTCCATTACCGTTTTAAATAGTTGGCACCCATTGGTTAAAAAGTACTAGTATCATTTTTCAGCACTTAACCTGCATTTGTTTTTCTCAATTTGTTTGTCACAGATTATACGGAGACTATGAGTCGTTGAATGACGGACGGAGTGCAGACGCACTCGTAGACTTCACAGGGGGAGTGGCCGAGAAACTGGTACTGACCAGACTGGACTTGAATGACAAAAAAATAGTGGATCAGTTGTTCTATAAACTGAAGGAGTCCTGTGAAAACTCGGCCCTCATGAACTGTAATATAGAGGTGAGGCTGTTATATCATATGACTATATGATTATCGTATGAAAAAAACTGTAATTCAACAATAATTTGCGTGCGAGGAAATTAAAATAGATTTGTTTAAAATATAGAAAAAAGAAGAAAAAAAAACCTTCCGTGTCGCAAATTATATATTGCTTCTAACCATGTTTTTAATATGTTTTGAAAAAAGTAAGGTTTAAATATTTTGGAACCACGAGCTGGTCCTTCACTCAATAGATAATTCATTTCTGTTATCAACAGTGTAAGAAGAAAAAAAGAAGCGAGTAAACATCTACCCACCATTTGAACATTAGTCTTTATTGATAAATCCATAATAAAAAAGACATTACTTACAATGAAAACAAATCTTCTCTGAACAGTGTCAGAAAACAGAAGTGGGCAAAGAACTGCCCAACGGGCTGATCTTGGGCCACGGTTACAACGTGACCAAGGTACTAGAGATCAAGGTGGAGAAAAAGTTACAGGGGGCGGTGGGTAACAACAGTCTTCTGATGGTCAGGCTCGCCAACCCCTGGGGGGTCAAGGAGTGGAACGGACCCTGGTCAGACGAGTAAGTATATGATGTATCTAACGAGAAGATCTTAAGTGAACTTTTTTGGGGGGGGGGGGGGTAACGATCTTCCTTTGAAATGGAAGACCTTAATGCTTTCGCATTGTTTCTTCTATTACATTATTATAATTGTTAAGGTAATTTATGTTTTGTTTGATGGAGATTGGGTAGGGGATGGATGCGGAGGGTACATAAGGGATTGCAGAGATGTTTTAGTATCTCATAACTACTTTTTAAAGTCTATTAAAAAATTGAGGTTTTTTTAAATATTTAATATTTGCATGTTTACAATTTTTTTTTCTTGTCTGTTTCAATTTTACGTTATTTTAGTTTCTTGTTGTGTGTGTTGTAGTTCACCAGAATGGTCTAAAATCAACAAGTCCGAATGGGAGAAAATGGGATTGAAGTTCGAACAAGAAGGCGAATTCTGGTAGGTGCCTTGATTTCCAAATGATCATTGACAAGTTAATGTAGAATATTGACGTCTAAATCGGTTTGATTCTTATGTACATACAAATTGAAGTGTCTTGAATGTATTTTAAAATTTGCTCGCTTCATTTAATTCACTCTTTAAATTTCAACATATAGGACATCCAACTTGACATGCATGCACTATGGCCTGGTTTTTTTTTTGAGGTTCAATATAGATGTACATAGCACCGATACTAGTTACGTTGAGCAATAGATATCCGTTTTTCATTTTTAATCTTTATCTTGCAGTCTGTTTAATTTAATTAATACCATCAATGATTTCATACTTCGTTCAAGATTATATTGGTCGACCAAAAAATATTTAGTTTTTTTAATGAGTTGAATGGAAAAGAGATGAATTCTTTCCTTTATTTTTTTTCAAGTAGCTTGTTCAAAGCGGTCCAAATCGTAACAGCAAGAAGTAAAATAAGAAACAATAACTGTTTTTATTATTGAAATATTCATCACTTTTTTCTTATTTTCAATGTACAATATACAAAAATATTAAAAGTAAACTGGTTTCTGAATTTAGCTTTTGAAACTTAGTTTTAATATTCATCAACTTGAAATCAAAGCCATACCCCCGACAAAAATCCATAGATTTGCCACTTAGAAAAAATGATTATTTATATTGATATTCATATAATTAAAAAAAATAATTGATTTCCAGGATGTGTTTCCCGGATTTCATGAATACTTTCACCAACATCGACATCTGTCACTTCGTCAACACCAGCATCATCAGTATTAAGAAGACGTGGAGCGAGGCCATGTTTCACGGCGAGTGGACCGTGTCGGGGAGGAACGGCGGAAACGACTTCAACTCGGCTACCTTCCTTAGTAACCCACAGGTAAAGTGAAAGCGACAGTAACCTGTAAATTATAAAATCTAAAATGAATTAAAGTAATATGTCAAACTTTTACTGTACTTAGTGTTATGATGGCGTAAGTTTGGCATCGTTACTTAATACCGGAAAATATTCGCCCCGCTTTGTTTTCGCGCACATTTCGCCCTGGTTGTGAGCGGGTAAATCTAAAACTGTGAGAGTTCAGAACAATTTTTTAAGTACTGTGTTATCTAGAAAAACTGTCTATCATATATTCTATTGTCTGGGCGAATTCAAGACGGAGTTAAACCGTTTAATAGTGTAATAGGGCGAAGAGAAACAGGAAGAAAATAGCACTGTATACAGTAGCGCCTCTACCATCTGAGTCAGCAAACAACTTGTTAACAAACCCTGAAATTTATCTGTTAATTGGGTAAGAAGTGAAACCTCTTCAATCTTCCTCAAACACCAACTGTTGAACAGGTTAAAAAAGTAAGGAAAAAAAAAACGTTCATATAACCCGAATTAGATACATGTATACGGCGGTACAGCTGACAACAACTGCAACTCTGCACCATTTCTAATTCACTCATAAGCTTACAATGTAAATCAACTTTTAATCTGATAATAGTAAAGAGCATAAGGATGTCTTAAGGTAAAAAGGCAACTCTCTATATCGAAAAAAGCGTATGTGGGTCATGAGATAGGGCATTAGAACAAGTATATACGAAAGTTTTAAAGTAAAAGGTGTTCGGAATATTGCATGAAATAAAATCAATTTGATTATATAGATCTCGTTTCGTTGAGAAGGGAACACTTAAGGGACTGTTTCTTCAACAGCCTTATTCAAGTATTATTATGCTTGTGTAAACATGCAGCGAAGTGCATTGAATTTCTCCTTATTCATTGCATAATCGGAGGCATCTCCACAAAAGCTCGTCTATTCCAGCAGTCCTACAATTATGTAGACATACCTTAAATTTCTTATCTAGAGGCATATATGTTGAGATATAGCAAGGTCAAATATTTTAAACAGCAAGTCTAAGTTAACAAGTTATTAATACTTCGATTTAAATCATTTCAAAAAGGTATTAAGACGAGGAGATTTTTTTTATGAATAATTAATTTATCCGCTTTCTTAACTACATACATCTTGTTCATATTTATTGTGGAAAGAGAGAGTGAGGGAATGAGAGAGAGAGAGAGAGAGAGAGAGAGACAGACAGACAGACAGACAGACAGACAGACAGACAGACAGACAGACAGACAGACAGACAGACAGAGAGAGAGACAGAGAGAGAGAAAGATAGAAAGAATTACTGTATACGTAAAAAATGTACAAGCAGTAATGGAAAAAAGGTATATGTCATAGAAAATAAAATGCTTAAAATCAAATCTGCGTTGACTGATTAGAAAAATTATGTTTCGAATGAAATTTTATTTTTTGCCAAAATGTATTGCATTTCCAGAATCTTTAGTCAGCCATGAAGGAGGTTCGAGGCTGGATGCTTAACAAGTTATCAGTCCGATCTACCTTGAATTTAATAAGTTAATTTAAGAAGTTAAGAAAATATCGACATATTACGATTTAAAAACTGAATATTTTCCTATATCTTTATACAGATCTTTTAGCCTCTAGGAGATAAATATTACAATCTAAAATGGCCACGACAATCAAGTCCTGTTAATTAGAATAATAAAATATTTGTTGTTTCAGTTTGTGTTTGACATCAACGGCCAGACAGATCGTGTGATGGTGTCCCTGGAACAACACGACATTAAGCCAGGGCGCCAGGAGCTAGGGATACAACTCAACACCATAGGCTTCCAGATCATGAAGGTAATGGATACACTGTCTAAACCACGAAAACTATACATAATTGGATAGAATTAGCAAGGATTGTGAACTGTGTGAATTACCGGTATACAATTTGGTGAAAAAAAAATTGTGTTGAAAATTCATTATGACTGTTCTAATTTTTGTGGTTTATCTTAGATGAGGCAAGGGAGACATACATTTTTAAATTCTAACTTCCTGCCATAAGTGATTCACACAGAGAAACTTGTAAATTCTAGTCTCTAAATGAACAAGAAAAATCATTTCCATAGAAAATGTATGCGTTGACAAACATGTAATTATTCAATCTGTGGCCATGTTGTCAACATCAAAAATAGTAAAGCAATATTTATCAACAAAAGATATATTAATTTATGGAACTAAACACATATTAAACAGAAAATAACTGCAGAACCTACTGAACACAACCAATTGTAAATACTTTTGATATATACTACAGGTGGAAGAAAACAGGAAGTTCCGGGTACACATTGTGGGAGAGAAGGTGTTCGCGTCAGAGTACAGCAAGTCCAGGAGTGTGTTCGGCATAATGATGCTCCCAAAGGGGAGGTACGTGGTGGTCCCGACCACCACCAGCTCGAACGAACTGGGGCCGTTCATGCTCAGACTGTACACCGGAAGTAACTCAGGAGCGAGGTAGGTCACCGAAATGTAGGTCAATAAAAAGTAGGTCATCGAAAAAATAGGTCACTTCCATTAAAAAGTGTCTTCGAATTAATTTGACAAACGGTATATAATTATAATATTGTTTTAATGTATACTGCAATGTTTGTACATGTATATTGATATTTTTTTAAAGTGGAATCAATTTCAAGAGCGCATTTTACAATAATTTTACTACAAATGCACCATGTTTAAAAACTCAGGATTGTCAAGTAGTTGTTTTTCATTTATTTAAAAACAAAAATCAGTCTTATTTATAAATGAATTATTACTTTAATGCTGACAGTGCCAGGTATGTTTATAGCAATCAACGCAAACACACCAAAATACCTATTAAAAATGCAATTTAGTGGTATAGTCTCTGTCTTTATCTGTTCCTTTCTTTCATCCTTAATGTTGTTGTTCATATTGCAATGTTTTTTTGGTTCTTCATTTTGTCATTTCATCACCCTTCATTTTCGTTTCTGGAGCATGTCATTTTCTTCTTTACTATCCATTCTGTATATGTACATGTATATCTGAAGAAAAAAAACGGTGCATGAGTTGGGTTCACTACTATCACAAAGGATTTTAGTTAGAAACAAAAATCACCAAGGGAATGGCAGGTGTCCGAACTAAACACACCATTTATTTAGTAAAAGTTAGAAAGGCAGCGGTAAATAGAAAACAATGTACAATGTATTTGCTCCATATTATTAATTAAATAATTCTCTTCTGCATTGTTCAAGTTTTCCTTATTGCTAGAAAATGATTATATGTATAATATTGAATTTAATACAAAAGCTAAAAATGGTTTAACTACATGACTTTATATAAAATGAATAGTAAACAATGTAAGTAAGTAGCTTTAAAAGTTTTGAATTTACTGGGTGGGTGTAAATATAAAATTTTCAACATGACAGCATAGATTTGTCAAAAGGGTCAAACATCAAATTCTTCTTTTGGAAATTGGTTATGTAGAAGAAAAAAACATGACAAGGCCTTTCAATGAAAGCGAAATAACCGAATGAATATTGATTAAAAAATTCATCATGTGATTGCTGTAGAATCGTTTTACTAACATTTTGTATTTTGTGTAAAAAATATAAAATAAATCATTTCTGTGGCCTTCTTTAAGGGAGCTAACTATGGAGTGTCCGTCCAATGGGTGCCCCTGCACTGCCAACTACGTCCTGGTTTCCACGGTAACCATTGAAAGCTGCTCAGAGCTGGAAATCCCTCCCAAAACGAAAGTCAAAAGTAAGTAACCAGGCTAGATAATATCTATGATATTTTTTTTATGTAGAAAACATGCGAAACGTGGATTATAACTGTTCACTCATGTTGACTCAAAAGGCTATGAAATTTCCTGCACCAATCAAATTCATTAGTTAACAGCAATAAACTTGGTTTCAGACTTAAAACAGCAAGAATAGATTTATTTTTACTTTTGGCATTTATTATCCTAAACATTTTTAGTACAGTTTCAGTACAAAGGTTTTTCCCCACCTATTTAAATGTTGTCTCCAAGAAATGACCGATTATTTATACCTGTATGTGCGTAATTATATTTAACAGTTTCATGATTTGTTTCATCTAGCTATGGACCCGTATGTAAAGATAATTTGTGAGGGTGAGAAGGTACAGAGCATTGTGGTCAGTAATGACAAGAACCCAAAGTTTGGTACCAAGGCGACTTTTTACCGAAAGAAAGTGGACCAGCCAATCATTGTCGAAGTATGTTGCTCTTAACAAATCAGCGTGCTCCTGTAAGAGTTGATCTTGCCAACAAGCTTATATTTTTTTAAACGATGTAAAATTTGAATCTGGAAATCAGATGTGTTTTAAATTAAAATCTTCATGTCAAAAGCTCAGTTTTAATTTTAAGAAAATGACATCTGGTTAATAATATGAAGTAAATTAAATTTTAAAACAAATAAACTCACTCTACAAATATAAGGTATAGGAGTAAAATATACTTTTTATACTTTGCATGTTTTAATTTATTTTTTAAACTTATATAGAATATAAAAACTAAAATTGTCATTGACAATATCACAGCAGTGTATATCTGGAGATATACGTGACTGGGTATTTTATTTAAAGTTGTGCAGTTCAAGTTTAGTATGTGATCGTTTTGATATACACACTTAGCCACAAGTTGTTTCATATTCGTGTTGTTCAATTTATTAAGGTGTGGAACTGTAACACTCTGGTTGATGACTACGTCGCCGAAGCCAGGATAGAAGAAAACGGAAATGAGAGCGGAATCTCAAAGGAGCTGCAGCTGTTCGGGCGGAAAAAGGAAGCCGCCATGGAAAAGCCAGGCAAAATGAAAATCCATATCTGTTCGAGTAACGACCTCCAATATCTGTGATCTGGAAGTGGCCATTTTGGAAATTCTGATTTGCTCCTCGTCGCGACCATATTAAAAAAGTGTTCTCGTTCTAAAGAGACTAACTTTTTACTTCTTTTATAAGTGCACCTTTTGGAACATGGGAACACGGATTTACTAATTTATTTTTTCTTGTTGAATTTGGAAGCGAGGCCTTTAGTTGTTTGGTTATTTAAGCATGTTGTTTTAACCATTTTAAGGAATAATACTTAGATCTGTGATACTGTTATCTATTTATATATTTTGACGAATTTTATTTACAAATTCCGATGACGAAAATGTGATTTTTGAGGTTATCTCACATGTGATGAAGTAATCTTTAATATTGAGGTATGTTTTTTTCAACATATTTTATTTTTATCTTATACAAAACCCCGACTGTGATGAAAATAGACTTGTGATCATCCGTCCATAGTTAGAAGGTTATATTGATGTTTCGTTTATTTTCTTATAAATAATTTTTATTTTTTTTTACACTTTTTTCTGCTGTGTATTTATCATAATTTATTTACATCGTGAGATTTAATGTTGACTGTAAACATGTAATTATAACAGTTTTGCATAATCATACCTTTTTTCTAACTAAGCAATGACAGAATAACATATAAGAGTGTATATTGCTCAAATTTTGTTTTTGTTTTTGTTATATTTTTTCAAATTCAATAGATTTCTGATGACAATCTTTAAATTATATCTTTTTCTTCCTTACAAGTTTGTGTATTGAGATATTTGAACATCATTGCCGTACGTCATTGCGACTTTCTTTTGCTATTTTTATGACGTTTTGTCTTGTGGCCAATATATTCTGTTATTTGATAAATATCATCAGAGTGATATTTAGAATGAATAAAAATGATGTTTTCTTCATATTTTGTTGTTGTCGTTCACAATCTTTGACATTTTTAGGTGTTTCATTTACCCAAAAAACTTTCAATCAAATATCTATCGCTCAATTCAAGTAAAATATGTTTTAAAAGATTTATAGAGATGTAAAAATAATTCCCTGTGTATTGTATGTTAAGAAAGGCAATACAAAAGAGTGTTATATAACTACACGACTTTGACGAATCATTTATGCTAGGTAATGAAATTCATTTTGTTTTCTTTTCGGAGGAAGATTACAAAAGACGAAATAAAAAAAAACCCACACAATTTCATAACATAAAGATTTTATTGACGAAACGCATAAGAAATCGTATATAAAATTCTATAAAAGCAAACTCTACAAAACAGATACATGTAAAAATACGATACTTAATAAAACATTATTAAAAGTGTTTGTTCTTTCGAAAGCACCAAATGTTCATTTTACTGTAGTAACTACATAATGAATGAATTGAGTCAAGTTTAAAAGTTTTCTTTTCGGAATCTGAAGTCGAACTTCATGCAGGCTTTCTTGACCACTTGTCCAAGCTGAGGGGCCCCGCAGAAGAAGACCTTCACTTTGCCTTTCTTTTCCTCCGATATTTTACTAAATAGCTTTAATAAAAAAATATACATGTACATGTAGGTTATAATTAACACAACTTTACAAGTATTTCAAATTTGGATGTTACTGTGGAATCATTTTTATTCGTGGGGGTCAATGTTCGTCGGTAGCCAAAATTGTCTTGGTTCGTGGGGTAATCAGGAGAATTTTAAAGCCACGAACATTGGTCCCCCTCGAATAATGATGATTCCACAGTATTGAAAAAATATTGCGGTTTTTTTTTTCATAGAATGAAAATCTGCTGTTTATTATTGAATAATAATTTGTATACCTCATTCCAGTTCGGTCTCCCTGCCTGGGTCCGTGTGGACAGTCCAGTAATCAAGTCCTTCTTGTCCCGTCTGTGTATAATGCTGAGCGCCATCTGGAGGCCGGCGCCCCGGATGTCCGTCTTGGCCTTGGCCGCCGTCATGTAGAGCGTGATGTCAATAACTTTCTCCACTTCCTTGCCCTCTTCAAACGCCACGTCTATCTGTTCTTTCTCGATCTTATTCAGCAGACCGACAAACCACTCAAAGCTCTTCTGGTCTCGATTGATCCAGATGAAATTTACCTAGAATGGACGGTTTATTATACAGTTAAATTTGCTGCAGAGAAATTAATGATTCGCAATATTTATCATGCATGTAGCTTTGATGAGTTAAATATTACTCAATTCATTTTTTTTGTCTACAGAGTCTATGAGGTATATTTACTTACGCATCATCAAAGAGTCAAATAATGATGATGGTGAATTTTTCCTTATCAGTTATTGTTGGGGTTCATTTTCATGGATTGACGTTTTTCTAAAACCCTGTTTGAAATTAAATTTAGTGGAGTCTCCTGAACGTGTGATGCAATATTAGATGTGTTTCTTCTTTCTTATTTATCAGGTTTGGTTGTTAATTACCCACAACATTCACGAAATCATGCTCCAACGTAATCTAACACAGTAGTATACAGATTAAATTTCGAAGCTTCGTGAATCGTCCCCACATAAATGCGCCTCAAGATCAATCTGGAAACATACCTTTTTCAGTTTCATTACACTCTCTGGGATGGCACCGTAAAAGTTGAATTTACAATTGGGGCAGGTTCTCTTAGACTCTTTGTACCGGTACATGATGCTTTGTAGTATGGACGCCATGGGGGTGACGCCAATCCCTGCTCCAATCAGCACCGCGTGTTCCGTCTCGAAGATCTCCCTTGTGGCTGTACCGTATGGTCCATCGATATGGCACTACGGAATGTAAGTAAGATGGAGAAATAGATCAGTTCACAAATAATCACGCTTGTACCTCATTAAGCAATACTATACAATGTAATTGTATGATCAAGGATCTGTTTTTTTTTCTTCATATAAACTTATCATACAGGCAGGTAGCATCGTTTTTGAAAATGGGGGGGGGGGGGGGGGGGGCTCATCGAAAAAAATCTTGACAAGAGAGGGGGCGGGGGCAACTCCCTGGTTAATCAATTTTTTCTAAGTAAACTTAAGAAAAATGTCTGCTGCGAGAAAAAGTGGGGCCTTACTGTTTTAACAAGAGCTTGGAATTTCGGTGGGTTGTTACTATTTAGTTTGCTCATCAAAACAAGCTGCCAAACATTGACATCCTTTCCTCTAATTCGCTAAGAGAAGCTCATTAATATTCACAGACTGTCAAAATCGGAAGGTTTTCCCAAAGATATGCTCTTCTGTTTGAAATTGACTCTATTTCAACTAAAATGTACAGCCCTGGATGAAGTCTACAGGTGGCGTTGCGTTTAATGTACAATGTAGTCATATATATTAACAAATGACTAGACAGTTAACCATGGATAGACCCCACCTTCATGAAATTGGAGTTTGTCGCGTGCTGACAAAAGTCCAAGCTCTTGTTAAAACGGATCTCAAAACACTGTCTAATATTTCCCATGAGGCTAATGCCATACCTTAACGTGAACTTTCTTCATAACTTGAGCTATTCTCTTTTCAGCCTTTAATTCTTCCTGAAAAAAAGACAGAGGTAAGGTTTTGAAAAATGATTGGTTCATGTATTTCAAAAAATTATACCATTAACTGCAAAAAGTTTATGAATGTTTCCAAATGGTTGTACCTTGTCCTTTACTTTAAACTGAGAGTGGCGCTTTCCTGGCATCCAAGAAGCTGGAAAACATTGATAAGGGGTAAAATACTTCAGGTTTCTATTGTCATGATGTAGATTTTGAATTTACCAGGTGGCCTTAAATACAAAATTACAACATGACAACTAAATTTTGTATTTACTGCCACCCGGTAAATTCAAAATTTACAACATGACACTATTTTCAAGGTCTTGAATAACAGGAAAATACATTGTAAGTTTACAAGAATATTGCGTAATACAGATTAGATTTATAAAATGCTGTTGAATCATTAAAGCTTGTGAAAAGCTCAATATCCGTCGATTTCACCCCCTTACCCATTAATCAACATCACCTACCAATTTCGTCAAACTGTTTTTGTGCATATACATATAGTAGTTATTAAAAGATTACATTCCTAAGGCCCTTGAAACTGAAAGTCCATGGGAAATTGTCTTCAAAATTTTGAGTTATTGCACAGTTTAAAAAAAATATAAGGTTAACGATATTTATCCAGTCAAACTTTGAGGAGAACCGGACCTCTCGCGTGACTTTTTCTTTGCCGTATCTTGAGTTCTTTATCCGGGTTTTCTTGGATAGGATCTAGGGCGGAGAAATATTCATACAGTTGTTTGGTCCAATGCCCTGCCGTTCGAACATGCAGCCAGATGTGACCTGTCGGAGAATAACCGCAAATATATTAGGTTAAGATATTTACATACACCGAGTATGATTCCATCTATTTCTTGCGGAAACTCATAGTTAATTCATAGCTCTATAGACACAGACAGACTGAAATCTACACGCTCCGTTTATCGATTGTTAGAAACCTACAGCGACTGAAACTGACAGGAAACTGACAGGACTGAAATATACATCCCATTTATCGATTGGTCAAAACCTACAGCAGCCTAAAAAAATCACGAACTGTGCGAAATAATCATGCTGATGCCAGACTCAAATTCCCATAGGAGACGATTTGGCTGTTTGTTTTAGCTAACGTACTAATGTACATTAACAGTAATTTAGTGAATTTTACTTACTTTTTACAATCAATTTATTAATTTGTAAAAAGAAAGATGTAAATATAAACAATAAAATGGTTTCTTGATGATTCATGCGGGCTATGAAAGAAGCGACCATTGCAGAAAAAATTACATAACCCACTAACGCGGGTTATGTATTTTTTCTGCAATGTCGCCACATTCATATCCCGCATGAATCACGAAAGAAAGCATGTTATTGTTTAAATATCCACTGACATCAATATTCGCGGATAAGGTAAAATTAGAGGTTGCGTTATTGCGTGTACAATAATCTTCTCCATTAAAGTTTAACATTACCGGCTTTGTTATTTTTTCATCAATTCTGCAGTGGGTTTTTTTTTCAATAATTAGGTATGCTTACCTTTCATTTCAGGTGCACTGCTTATCGTAAAAGGGTGCCATTCAAATTTAGCAATTGCAGGGATTTGCAGAAAAATGTAGTCCCCGGGACGATATCGGAAATTATCCGGACGAGTTAATACCAGGTGACAGACCTAATGAAAAATGGAGCAACAAGTCTGTACATTGTCAATGAATTAATTGTTTAAACATAATGTAGATTATAAAAAATTAAAGTTATTTTTTTAAATGATGAGAATCCTGAATTTTGGATTAAATAATGCAAAATGAAAATTTTAGGAAAATTCTTAAGTAAAAACTGTTGATATTATGGAAAAAAGAACGATTGTTTCATTACAAAAAAGGGTGTTTTTCATAACATTTTCGTATTTGCAAATAATCAATAATAATTGCGCATTGCTACTATCCGAGAAGAAAACCTAAGTATATCCTTATTAGCAGAATCCATGCAAATATCTAAAAAACAAACTAAAGCATTCACCTGATGGCAGGTATCTAGCCATATCATGATATTGGACAAACAATTTTAATAACTCAACCATACCCCTGACGGCAGTAGCCCGACTTCTGTTACAAAGATGTCACCGTGTCGAGCTTTCTTGATGAGTCGCGACCCCCAGATCTTCTCGATGATGAACATAGTGAGGGGTAATATCAGGTAATACCAGAATACCTCGGCGTGGATAATCAGCAGGGCCCAGAAAGGGACGTACAGCATGTGTGTCCAGTAAAACACCTAGAGAAAAAACGGGAACAACTCAGGATTTTATAAAATTTAAAAAAAAAATGGAATTGCTCTTCCAATGTTTTTCTTTCGTAAAATTTTAAAATGTATATATGTTTATGGTCATTTTTTTTCATTTCATTAACATTCATTTCGCAAATCATGGACAGTCATAAAATTTGCAAGGGTGTTATATATATATTTTTTTTTTTACATCAATAAAGTAAATTTGATTGCATAGTGTAAGATATTTTTAAAAATATCAAAACAATTTGAAACAAAAATCTAACTTTTGATTCCTCATCTATTGCAAGAGAGACAACTGATTTATAATTATTGAACAAAACAGCACAGTCTTTCACTATTTAAAAAAAAAAAGCCCGCTTAAAAAAATGAATAAAATTCTTGTGGATTTATTTTGATACTAGTATACCTCAAAATGTCCCCCTCTTCTGACAAAAGGGAGGGAACAGACGATCATTATGATGAGTATGCCCAGTATCGGCCACCCCGTGATGTAGGCGGTCCCCGCCACCCAGCCCATGTTGGCTTTCCGGGTAAATAAGATGTCCACGGCTGTCATGTTCTTTTCCGGTGTTACGGTTTGGACATAAACTTGGAAAAAGAAACAATTTGTAATTGCGTTGTCTGATCCACAAAAAATTACGGAACTTGAATTGAATGCATTTACTTCTTTTAATTTTGTTAAGGCTTTTCATTTCTTTATTTAAAACAACATTTTATAATGAAATACGTAGGCGTATTGTTGACCAATTAACATTTTTGACGACACTTAATAGCTATTTATAAGTGTTAATTAAACTGATTCACTGTAAAAGTTTTTTTTTCTGCTAACAAGACTATATAGGTACAATATTAATCATAGTTATGAGAATTTCCAATAAACAGTCAAGTTTCTTGCCAAAGAAAAAAATCGCGAAAAGATTACTGCTTTTCTCGCAAAAAATCTCACCCACGAATAAAAGTAATTATCAGTATTTAAGTAACAGTTTTTCTATGCAAACAGAAAAAAAATCAAAATAGTTCATAGAATATATCTAACTCTTGCGCTTCATTTGAATGAAAAATAACAGATATGTACTTACATTATTGTATTCTAAGACTAAGAATATTACATACTTGCGTGGGAAATATGTCCGCCGACGTGGATTGCTGCAGACACCCCTATAGCGGCGCCAACCATTTTGTGGAACGTGATATGCTGGTCCAAAGGCAAGATGGCGGCCAATGGTGTGGAGCGTAGCAGGGAGTGACACTTTCGTAACACCAGGACCAGGACAAACATGCAGTTGAAGTTTAGGAGCATTCCACCCACGCTCGCAACTGTAATGTAAAAAGCGGATAACAGTAGGTGCATTAAGTTAAAAAACAAACAACGAACGCAAAAGGGTTTGTTACCTAAAATAATGTGTTTAGGGTAGCCCGACCTAACCTACAAAAATGCCCCGATCCAGGGCATTTTTGTAGGTTAGGTCGGGCTACCCTAAACACATACTATTATTCTAGGCCTTAAGTATTCTTTTAAACAGTCCGTTGTATCGTTCTATCAAAAGGGATATTTTTGCGAAAACGATTTACAATGTATACCAAATAAATAATGAAAACTGTCCTCCATAAATACTGCACGACCTGATTACTAAGTATTCTGCGGGGTGCTTTTCTCGCGGTATCATCTCAAACAAACAAAAAATCGATTGCAAAAATAACTAATGTTTTTTTTTATACATTTAGTCATCTTGAGTAAGTTGCCAGGAAAAACCATTCAATTTAAAGGCAAAAAATAAAGTCTCTCCTATGCTAGCCGACTTGCGGGTTAGTAGGCCAAAGCTATACCCATTTCGCTACAGCGATAAATACCCTTACATGTATTTGGCGATATACACAGCACCATGCTTCGACGTACTTTCATAAAATATAACAGACACAGTGTAGAGTACTCTTATAAACACAACAATTTGCACAGCAGCAAAAAAAAAAATCATTTGTAAAGGTTCTACACAGATCAAAAAGAATTATATCAAGCGTACAGATTCGGATGACCGTGTAAGCCGTGTCCGTCGAACTCTTCTCCAGGACCGCCATGATGGTGTAGATTGTAATAATCAGCTGGATGACGGCGAACAATACGACAAATAGAATCTTCCTCAGGTTGTTTCTGAAGTATGTCCAGGTGAACTTATGTCGCCAGTCTTTTTTCTCTTGTTTGTGTGGAACAGAGGATTTCAACCATTGTGTAGCGCTATAATAATTTTTAAACATTTAGAATTGGTTTTTTTTCACCTTGTATTTTAGAGGATTTTTTAATGTCAATTTAAGGAAATGAATATTGAATAACAATAGTTATAAATTTTGCTGTCTAATTTATTAATCAATGCATCAAATATATTTGTCTCAAAGGAGAACGAAAATCTACCTAAGGGTCAAGTTTTCCAGAATACTTGGGTGTTTCTCGACCACCTGTCTTAGGTCATCAAAGGTCATACTTCCGGTTCCGTCTTTCCCCGCCGCGTCGAACATGACGTCAGTGAGGTCATTCAGATGGTCTTCCCCCAAAAACAGGGAGCTCTCCTCCATACAGGTGGTCAGTATTGTCTTTAGTTCTTCTCTCTCAATCTTTCCAGATCCTAAAAACAATAAAAATGGGGAGGGGGGGGGGGGTAGTAATAATCATTCTATTTTGTTTACATAAAAATATCTGTGAAAAAATGTATATTTTGTCCAATATTGGTTTCAAACTCAGACAGTTCTCTTTTCTTGCTTTGGGGTAGTTGCTTAATATAACTCGGTTTTTATGTCTATTTGGCTTTTTCTTAAGTATTCGATTGATGCCTGATTAGGCAATGTCTGTATAAAATTTCGTTACAAAATCGATGCAAGATCGATGTCCCACTGTTGCCAATCCAATCGCAACTTCTCGGGCCTTTCCGGCAGAGCTCGGAAAAACACTTCGAATGCATGAATATCACCGGATGTTAGAATTTAACGCAACATGTAGTCGCTACCCATAAATTCATGTGTCGGCTTGCATACATTCTTGCATATCTCTTCTGTAGCAAATTGTATGTGATATGATTAAATATGATAAAGATAAGCCCACATCTCAACAGAAAATAAAATGTTCTGTATTTATATTAAGTTCTTTAAAAAGGAGGGATATACGCTTACGTAATACATTTGAGGTTGTTTATCCGCTAGGCAGATAGCCCCGGAAAGGTGCAAATGTTGCCAAATGAATTTAAGAATTTTGAGCTCCATAAACAATATCAAAACAAATTTTCACTGAATGTCAAAATTTCATACAAAATGAAGTCGTCGTCCATTACTTTGAAGCATTGGTACATGTATATAAATACAGAGTTGAATGCATCTTTAGGTTTATTATGGTTTAATAACAACCGCAAGTCGGGGGGGGGGGGGGGGGGGGGAGAGAGAGAGAGAGAGAGAGAGAGTTCCGATTTGCCATCTTTTTGGGCCTTAACCTTAACACTATTAAAATCGGTTTTGTGCACTGTTATTCTCAAAAGTTATATTGGTATAAACTTACTAATTGAGATTTATGTAATATCTTTAGATCATCGTAAAACTAGTACATTAAAAACATAATAATTATATATTCATATCCGCTTGTAATTGTAAACAATGAATAACAGTTTTTCCAAAGGCGGAAGGCGGAACAGAAATAATTTTATTTGCCAGTGGAAGGAGAGGGGGGGGGGGGTGCTAGGGTTAATTTATGAATTAAATAACTTGAAATTTTTCAGACGTTCCATGGACCCCTACCCCCCCCCCCCCCTCCTCCACTTCACTCTCACCCAATCGATCTGTACATGAACAGTTAACACTGATTCACACCGGACGCTCGAAGGTTGATTACTTGATGTGTATTAAAATAGACAATAAACAGTAGCCATGAGTTGTTACAGTATATCCGGCTATATAGCGCACTTTGTGAAACGCACTTACAATGCTATATTTCATTCGCATTTAAATTATCCAGGATGTTTGTTGGGTGAAGAGGTATTTGTAATTTTTATACATGTCAAAAATGATTACCGAGTATCTCTTCTGAGTTTTGTCAATGGTAAACATTTACTGAATTGATAATTTTAATAGGCACTTATTTTCGTTGAAATTAAGAAAAAATGCATTTTTGAGCATACGTTAATGCGTTGGAAAAATTCCTTTCCCATTAAATAGATATCACATTTCTCGCTTCGATGACCAATTGATATCACTGCCAAAATCAACAACGATATCCTAAAAAAAACCAAAATCAACCTGGCATACATCAAATAAGAGGGCTGGTGGTCGTGGTCTTTTTTAGACTATATAAATCTCCTTAAGAAGAAGAGTTCTGTATAAAAATATGGGAAAATATTCAAACTTAAAAGTTAAAATTTATTGAATTTTGTCATTACTAAATATAAGTTGATAGCTTAACAAATAATTTTTAAAGCTTTCAGGTAGATCTGATGGTTAATTTTGTTGACCATCCAGACTCGTTAAAAATACCACAGTATAAAAACCAAGTAGATTTATAACAACATTTACCATCTATGTCATAGACATCGAAGACAAACTTGAGTTTCTGCACAGATGTTCCGTTGGCCAGGGTCCGTAGTCCGTGCAACAGTAGATAGACCTCAATGTTTCCATTCTTCTCTTTATCAAACAGATCGAAAAAGCGCTCGGCAAAAAATGACTGTAAATACACGAAAAACTGCGTTTTAATGCAGTGTTGTCCATGCATTTTTTTATGTTTTCTTTGATGGTCAATGAACATGATGAAAAGATCGGCAAAAATTGAATTCAAGGTACATGTACAAGTTTGTCTAGATTTCATGTATAGGAAAATATAAATCATTCATTGCACTTAGAACTGCTTAATCAAATTTCCAATGAATTTACAAAGGTTGATTAATAAAGACAACTGCTTATTCGATCAAACCGTTGTACACAAATATTTCCAGACCTGACGAACTCCAAGTACATCTTTGAAATCGTCCAGCTGTATTTTACCATCAGTGTTGGCTCTTTTCTGGAACTGGTCTTCCATACAAGCGAGCCATTGTTTATCATCATCGCAACACCTACAAATAAAGCTCATAGATAATGCTTAATGTGCACAAATTCACTCAATTTAAACGAAAATAGCTGATTATTACTTCTCGTATTTGACCTTATTGTATTCCCAGAATAAAATATCGCCAAGTTACAGTCCGCTGTTTTCCTTGTAATGTTTTCGTGTGTGATATTAGTTTGTTTTTTTTTTTTAGCAAAGATCTGTCTGTTTTCAATTTAATTAATATTTTGATTTTTTTTTCAGTAAACTTTCAAGCATCACAGATTGAAACGGTATATTGTAATTAAATGGACGTTTCATTAAAAAAAAAAATTAAAAAGTATTGATATCTAATCACGTGATCTATCTTTCATATTACACTGTAGAATGTTTTAAGCAAAATTTATCTCGGAACAAAGACGTACTAGGAAATTAATGAACACCTTGTTTTGCCAAAATATCACGCCAATTAAACCCAAACCTAGATTTGGAAAAGTACACTGTACAAAAACATACGTGTTTTGAGCTGCCGTCCTTCCTTTGTTGGTCCTAACGGTGTTTAACTCCACTCCATTCTCTCCTTCATTACCGACGTTGATTATGACGTCATTGTCCTTAACCCCTGCTTCTGGGGTCACGAGTTGGGCTTTGTCTCCCATTCACTCTGATCTGTTTGTGATTGTAATAGAAGACCTCTAGCAGACACACCAATGATTCAGTAAGTATAACTTAAGAGTGTCGATAAAAAGATATGTGCACGAGTTATAACACGGGTTATAATTTACATCCGTTTGTAGCATTGCCTATATGTGAGAGTAATTTATACTACAGCCATGGTGATTAAAAATTCAATCTTTGTTTTCGCGTGACTTCATAACCGGTGGTTTCTTGCAAATAACACGGAGACATAAAGGAAGCCAGTAACCGCTTAAACAAATGTAGTTTGTGTTGCTGTCTATATGCATGTACTAGTGTTTTCTATAAAATCTGGAGAATTAAAAGACATGTATTTAAAGAAAGTTTACTTTGAAAACTACCCTGCTTTTGAATCTGAAAAAAAAACCACATTAACCAAAAGTAAATAAAAATATATTTAGTTATTTCTCATAACTGACATCGTAAATGATTTTTTTTTTTACAACGATTGACAAAATTCTACTGATATTCTTGTCTCTCGTTGGTAAGGATTTAAGCGCGATTGGGGTCATTGGTGTGCGAGAAAGCCGGAGTGCCCGGAGAGAACCCCACGTGTCCAAACGGGCGACCACCATACCCTTTCATATACAACAACAGTCGATCACAAAGATTGAGCTTGGGTTACAGAGATAAGAAGCGACTGCATCATTGTATGCTACGCTACTTAATCGCAACTTCTCGGGCCTAGCTTTCGGTTTTTTTTAGCTCTGTCGGAAAGGCCCGAGAAGTTGCGAATGCTAAGCTACTTGGACACTGTCAATCATAACGTCAAGATAGAATCGAATTATCAAATTCACATAAATACTAGGCCTGGTCACCACCCCACCACCTCCCCCTGCGGCTAACAAAATCATACATTGGAAAAGGGTTTAGGGGATTGCATTGTCCCCAAAACTCGGCTGTGCCTTGAAAAATAGTCTAGGAAATAGTTGCTGTGTCAGGGAATATTTTATTAAACTGAAGAAAACTATATTTGTTGGCGATGTAGATTTTACATTGAGTAAAAAAGGGGGTAGTATACACTTATCTAATAGATGTAAATGAGATAGCTCATTTATCAAATCAGAGACATGAATTACTAAGTATTCCTTGAGGGCTTGAAAGATGAGAGTTAATGCTATTCCACTCACAGTCAATTTTATTATTTGATAATTTTCTTTGCCAATTATATTACAACATTTCTCTAACCTGATTCTCTTATTTTTATTATTTAATATACGATGTTATTTAAATCATATTTTGCGCTTGTTGATATGTCAATAAATAAACTAAAATTGTACAGAATTCTGGGCGCGCTTGATTTAGCCGAACTAGATGTACAACGTTTTGTATCGTATATCAAGTGAACCTAATGGTGTATAGTAGGGAAGTTCAGTATAAATATGGCGGAAAAGGGTTCAATTTTAACAGAGGATCTGATATTCAGCAACGATCCGTGACCTTTTCCTAATATAAATACAATAAAATAAATATATTTCAAATGTAATGTCTTCACAAAAAAGACAAATGTAATAGGACTTCTAATCCATTATATTACTTAACATCATTGGTCTAGTTTCTAATCATAAGACATTTACCCACCAGATTTCAGTGCAACAACACATGCCCTTCACTTGGTGTAGAAAAGTGTACACCCAGTGTACACCTAAACACTATATCACTGCACTTGATTTACAAAAGTGTACATGGTGTACACCTTTACGGAAAATCAAGCGCGCCCAAAATTGATAGTGAAAGGGTGGTATTAACTCATAATAGATGGGAAAAGGCTATGATTCCGGTAATACAGTTCGAGTTTTTAAGATCGACAAACATTTTTTTTTTCATCAAATATACTCAATTAAGAAAATATAACATTTTTTTCGTGAATTCATTTAATTTGCAGTTTGCATAAAGTGATTGTTAATTAATAAAGCTCATGACACTTCATATATTATGCACATACAATAATGATACATATATCAAACTATTGAACACTCTATATACAAATATCATTTTGTGTTAAAAACCACATAATACTCATATGGCACAAATGATTTGATAAAACAGGAAAAAAACAGATGTAAATTTGTCAAGTAAACGAGACATCTGTATTTTTTTTTATTTCAAAGATATATAATGAAATGATTATTATTATTATTATATTTATTTTCAATCACACGGGTTTAAAAGAGTAAGATCGAATCCAATCTTAAAATTTGATTTCACAATATTAAGCATGCCTTTTTAATTGCTTTTATTGGTGTTTTTTTTTATTTAAAGACTAGGCATTCCATTTGAAAAGGACTAAGCTTAAAATACTAGTATATGATTCTTCCAAATGTTTATAGACAATAAAAGGGTACGACTTAAATGTTTAATTATACCTACATGTACCTGTATTTTAATGAGACGTTATACATATATACATTTTAAGAATTTTGTTCACACATCACAACACAAAATGTTGAAATTGGCGCGAACCATTGCACGAGAAATATGCATCGATTGCGAATTACTAAGCACAACTTAGAGACGCAAAAAAGCCATTAATTTTTTTTTTCACTTAATGGGTAAATGACCCACTATGAAATAGACTTAACTTTCATTGTAATATAATTAAAATGAGACTGGGCACAAGTTCTATAACTTATGTAGCCCTTTCACTACAATAATTGACCAACATTTTTTTTTTATATAGACACATCGCTGTTTGACACAAACTACATAAAGCCAATGGTCTGGTAAGTAAGATGATGAGGTGAAATGATATCAAAAGAGTTCTACATAAAATAAAACCCAATATTTTATATATCAACAGGTTATGTACATAAATATTAGATTTTCACGGATTGTTGTTTTGCAATAATTACGTCCGAGATTCACTAAATCTTTGATACTTTCACAAAATAAACATAAATAAGTCAATACCACAAAATGCACAACAACAGCTTTTTTCCAAGCACAACGCATTGAAAATAAGTTAAAATACGAGCACATCATATTACATTCTGATGCAGTTAATGTACTCATTTTACCAACAAAATTCTTGGGCTGTGTTTAAAGAAAAGTACATTTAAATTAGCATATTATCGTTTTATACCATCACATATTTAAATTTGTGATAATTTAAAATTTAATTTAAAAACTTTAAAAAGTTTTTTAAAATGCTCAATTTGGTGTATTGTTGTGCTTGCCTCGAGCTAAAAAAAAAAACCCAGAGAAAGTCTGCTTTGCTTGATTGTCGAAACTAAAGAACATAAAAATTGTGTAATTAAAAGTTTTCTTTTGAAAAATTAAACTTGTATTTCATGCAGGCGGTTTTGATTATTTTTCCCAGTTGTGGAGCCCCGCAGAAGAAAACTTTGACTTTTCCTTTCTTTTCCTTAGAAATTTTGTCGAAAATCTGAAAGAAAAAAAAGCGTTATGTTAAACCTAAATTAAACCCATGTCAAAAGAGATTCAACTCACGAAAATTTCAACTATTAAAGTAAAACTTTACCGATGCACATACAACACTTTCCTAATTAAACGCAAGTACTTTTTCCGTGCTAAATAGCTACATTTGAAATAATTGCACAAAAAGCCGAAATAGATGTACATCTATTAAATCGCTCTCATAAAAACCCTACTTTAAAAAAAATTGAAATTCCCGATTGAGGAATATTTCTCACAATTAAAGGCTAATGTCATATTTTCGCATACAAACACTAATGAAATCCCAGTTCTCGAATTTTGTTACATTTTGAACCGTATTATACAGAAATTTCCATCACCTGGTCGTGATTTACAGTATTTACAGCATTGTACAGGAATTCCCATCACCTGATCATGTTTTTACAGTATTTTTACAGGATTTACAGTACCTGGTTCCAGTTAGGACGCCCAGCCTGTGTTCTGGTCTGTAGCCCTGTAATTAAATCCCTATTGTCCTTTTTATGAATGAGATCCAGCGCTATCTGCAGCCCTATGCCCTTCATGTCCGTCTTGCCCTGAGCTGCTGTCATGTACATGTGCATCTCTATCACTTTCTCGGGCTCCTTGTCCTCTTCATAAGCCACGTCTATCTGTTCCTTCTCTATGTGGTTTATTAGACCCACGAACCATTCAAAAGATTTCTGGTCACGATTGATCCATATAAAGTCAACCTAAGGGAAAAAATGATATGTTTTTAGAGACAGTAATAATTATATGTAAATATATTCATTTACCGTAAACAAAAAATTGTGATCTTAGTCACTCCTGCAAATGTTGCATATACCGCATTTCTAAGGTGTTATTTATATTCGTTAGTATCAATTTTCGCGGATTTAGAAAATTTCCGTGTATGAAGGATACATTATTCGTTATACGTATCGCATTTCGATGCGTTTTTGAATTCGTTGACCTGCTTTATATATCTTTTCAATAAATATTAATGAAACTGGAGTATAAAATAATTACCTTCGTTCGAGCGTGAATTCATTGTTAAATGCGTGTTCGTAATTTAGATTTAAATTTTACGCTTTAGATTTAGTCAAATTAACTGACATTTTTTTCCAAAAGCGAATTAAAAAAAACCACGGCAATCTCATTTAAATTTTCTCACTTTCTTGAGTTTCATGGCGGCCTCTGAGATTTGGCCGTAAAAGCTGTGCTGGCACTGTGGACAGGTTCTCTTGGACTCTTTATACCGATACATCACACTCTGTAGTATGGACGCCATGGGGGTGACCCCAATCCCCGCCCCCACCAGTACCGCGTGCTCTGTCTCGAAGATCTCCCTCGTGGCAGTCCCGTAAGGGCCGTCTATATGGCACTGTTAAAGGGAGACATCAATTAAGTTGAATTATCCAGGTTTGTGTCAAATGATAGTCACACCTAACGCTAAGTTGAATTTAAGTTTAAAGTCAATATCTTAGAAAAATGGTGTGAATGATTGTTAACATTTTTTTAAGTCTGTTTCTTTAAAACAATACAGAATCAATTGTGTTTCAAAAACAAAATATATATTTAATTGATGTTGGATAGAATCACACATGAATTTGCCTTCTATGTTCAAATTATGATTATATTTCTGTTCTTTTATTTAACGATCATAGTTTAATGAATGGTTACCATGAATGAATATTTAAACGTTTACACGAGACGTCAACAAAACTCGTTAAAGTACAATGTATATCTGCAAGGATATTTTTACTTCGTTGAAAAGAGTTTGTCTCAGAAAAATAATTATGTACATTTACATCAAACAGCAATAGCACTGACCTTAATATGGACTTTCTTATTTTTCTGAGCAACCCTTTTCTCATGCTCCAACTCTTTCTGTAAATAAGAAATGCAATTACGAACATGTGCGCATTTTTGCAAGTTGTGCATATTTTCTTTATTAAAGTAAGATGTTATTAATTTTCAGTTTTCGGGGCATTTCTAATTTTATGATATTCATCAACTTCATCCGACTTAATATGAATATGAATTAATTTTGCTTCCAAGTTTTAGTTTTTCATTTATTTTAACGGAAATATAAGATTTTGAAATTATAAGTACAAACCTGGCTTTTCTCCAAGTATTGTGAGCCTTTTCTCTTGATCCCTGATGCTAACATAGGCAAACAATAGGAGTCAGAGATTAGTAAATCGACAGGAAAATCTCGAAACTTACAAAAAAAAATTTCGAAGACATATAAACATATTTTAAATTTGATAGTTTACAAAAAAATATTTTGAAGAAAGGCTTTATCCGTTATTTCTTATGTTAATTAACATAGCTTGATGGCCAAATAAGAAAATATCTCGAATGGAACATTTTTTTCCTCTCAAATTGCGATTGTTTACAATGGCAAACCACGCATAATACATACATGTAAGTACAACAGAAGGATCACTAAAGGAATGTTAGCGCCTTGAGGATTTTTTTTATTTTAGTGTAGTATTTGATGATATTAATTACGTAGTCTAGTATATCTCTTGAGGTTGTTAGCAATGGATTAGACACCATACCATGATATCAAATAAATGAATTAACACCCACGTGATCTACGGGAATTTTATGGAAAAGTCCAGATTTTTTATATTTCTATCTACATTATTCGATTTTATGTTAAAAGACGTGTCTTACAACATTGGTACTATCTACTTCAGAATTAACTTTTTGGGGGTTGCTAGCAGCATATTAAAAAGGAGAATAATATCACAATGATTTTCTTGCCTTACATGTAACTATTTTCTAATCATTTCAGCAAAACAAAAGAAGAAAACAATAAAAACACACCAACAAAAAAAGAAAACAAATACTGTAGAAGCAGAAATATTCGTTGGGGATTTAATTTCGTTATTTTCTTGGTAGTATTAATCAACGAAATTAAATCAATGACGAATTTTTAACGTAAGCATTCATAAATACAGAGTTGGTACGTGATATATTCTAGAGACTTCGATATGACGAAATTAAATCCCAACAAAAATTTATTTGGTTTGAAAACAACGAAATTTTAACCCAACGAATATATGTGCTTCTACAGTACATTAAATACTTATACATAGTTTAAACAGCATCATGTAATTTTGGCTTACCAAAAGCACCAAGATATTGTAAAAAATAATATTAGAGATGTTAAAAACAATCAGAGATTGAAATCAAATATATATGCATCATACTTAGCACTTTAAATGTATCTCGATATGCTTTAAAATTCAATCTGTAGAATTACGTGTAAAAAAAACAAATGACGGCCTGTCAACCCGAATGTTCACCGTAATTCTCTTTTTAGAGAGAAAGATTAAGATTTGCAGCTACAGATAAACTTAATCTAAAAATGTATTTTTTAAACGCAGAATGTTTTCCCGGTAGAGTTTAAAATGTAAAATGATATTACTGTGGTAAATAAATCAGTTTGATTACTTTTCTAAATGAAAATCAAACAATAACAAATTGACCCTCTTTCTATTAAACCAATGCATTTCGCTTTGTAAGATGCATAAAAGAAAAACAAAAAAGAAAAAAAAAGAAAAGAAAATACCTTTGAAATTAAGTAGAGCAGGGGAGAGGGTGGGTCGCCTCTTTTTGAGGACAACATCCGGCTTACCAAGATTAATTGGGTCAAGCTCGGAAAAATACTCATAGAGTTTGTTGGTCCAGTGTCCGGCAGATCGCACGTGAAGCCAAATGTGACCTGGAATTAAAAGAAATTGTATTTAATTTTCATATCAAAATAATCGAAACCAAGCTTGTGCCCTAACAGTGTACGTCATTTGACAAAATCACACGGTTTCAAGCAATCGCGTGATGCTGTTGAGCACGCCCATTCCATGTCGCTAGCCAATTAGTTTTACCGAGGCATTAAACGAGATTGGATTTTTAAGCGTTCTTACGGAAAAAAACAACAACATTGGGATATGTTAAGTATACTATGAACCTTTCATTTCTGGAATATGGCTGATTTCGATCTTTTATAGCGGATTGGAGGATCATAAATTTGTTCCCTTTATATTATTCCTTTTTCAATCCAAACGTAGGATTATATTTTTTTCATGAAAATTTTGCTTATGTACCTTTCATTTCTGGAGCACTGCTGATGGTGAAGGGATGCCACTCGTTAGCTGCTATCACAGGAATCTGTATAAAGATGTAGTCCCCGGGCTGGTACTTAAAGTTGTCTGGCCTCGATATGGTTAAATGACAAACCTTAAAAAAAATAAAGTTCCCCTCAGTAGAGCTTTTGGACGGATGTTTTTTTTTTCTATAATGAAGCTCTATATGGTTTTGCTGGATCAATTGACAGATTACACGTTCCATGTACAATTCTTAGATATAAGAATTTTTTTTAGATCTTTGTCTAATGATATCATCCATATCTGAATTAAGATTAGTATAGTCTAAAAAATGCCCGCTCACTTGCAGCCCTTTTAAATCTCAAATTGATTTACTAGTATAAAATTCATACCCCGGACGGAAGCAAATGGACCTCCGTAATATGTGTACTTCCAAACCGAGCTCGTTTGATAATCTTTGACCGTGATATTTTTTCAAGGGTGAAAATAACACCGGGAACAATGAAGAATATCCAGAAAATGGGACCGTGTAGGATGAGGAGGATCCAGAAAGGGATATACAGCATGTGTGTCCAGTAGAACACCTGAAGAAAAAAACATCTCCATATTAAATTCATGCGCGGATCCAGAAAATTTGTCCGGGGGGGGGGGGGGGGGGGGTAGGGGGGTGGGGGGAGGGAGGGCATCCGAAAGATAATTGTATTTGCCGGGGGGTGGGGGGGTCCGAGGCATAATAAAAATTTTAAAATGTTAATTTAATAAATTTTCATCCCCCCCCCCCTCTAGATCCGCGCATGAAATTTCTGACTGTGCACAAACTTTAATTTACCACAAGCCTCTGATTTTCTATCAATACGCCGTTAAATGTATTGGAAGGTAGATATATCAACATATACATGTATATTTTATAAACACACAAGGTATGCAACGACTTTTTAACCCCTCGCCGATTCTTTAATTTACATGCACAAATTTAATTAACATGCAATGGATGAAGATCTGCCATTATCACGGATTGGCAAAGCTCTGCCATTCAGTCACATTTCCAGACCATTTATTTAACATTTCTGTTGAATGAATGGCAAAGTTTCATCCTGTGGCGCTACAGAATCTCACAAGAACACTTCGTTCGCGATTATTGCTTGCTGCGAACTTTTGTTCAAGTAGCTCTCTCTCTCTCTCTCTCTCTCTCTCTCTCTCTCTCTCTCTCTCTCTCCTCTCTCTCTCTCTCTCTCTCTCTCTCTCTCTCTCTCTCTCTCTCTCTCTCTCTCTCTCTCTCTCTATATATATATATATTCGTCATGTCTCGATAAACAGTGTGAAATTGACGGAAATAATGCGAGTTCAAAATAAACATAGCTGACCGGTCGATATCATATATAGAAATGTTCTGGATAGGACCTTAAGAAAGAATAAAATACTAGTGTATAGAAAAACTAGAATATAGTGGAATTAAGAAAGTAAATAGTAAACTTCCATATAAAAATTATTTAGGTGTTACACTTCATTTCAATTAGATTTAAAACCCTCAATATCACGATTTAATTCCGCTCACTAAAAAAGGAAAATAATGGATGCTTCTTACTTGAAAATGGCCGCCTCTTCTGACAAACGGAAGTGAACAGATCACAATAACGATTAGAATCACAAGGATGGGCCATCCCGTAATGTAGGCTGAGTGCTCCACCCAACCGACTCCGGCCTTTGTAGTGAACAGAATATCGACAGTGGTGAGATTCTTTTCTGGGGTGGCGAACTCAATGTACACTAATTCAAAATTAGAAGATAATGAAACAAATTTAAATGTTAATTCATATGTGTACAAGTTATCAATTTACACTAATTAACAATTTTCAATCGACTTGGTGGATGTAAATACAAAATCTACAACGTAGATAGTATTTATATCAACCTGTAAACCCACTATCCCCCTCCCCCCCCCCAAAAAAAAAAACAATAATAAAAAAAACCAACAACAAAAACAAAAAAAAACCAGAATTTGCAATATGAACTTTATATAGAATTATTCTTTCATCAATTAATTGCTTTTACTTTAAAAAAAATAAATCATTTAGGGTACATCTCATAACTGATTCTCCTTAAGTTGCCCATGATATTGATTGACTTACAAGCATTCCCTATGTGAGCGAGAGTATGTGTGATTCCGTAGAAAGCTATCATCCCGCCCACCATCTTGTGAAATACGATATTCTGATCCAAGGGGAGAAAACTTGCTAACGGAGTAGCCCGTATGTAGGTCAAGCACTTTCGCAGCATCAGGACCAAGATAAACATACAGTTAAAGTTGAGATTCATTCCTCCAATTCGTGCAACTAAAACAAAACCAGATGTATGTTAATACATTATATAAAGATTTACAAAGGTTAAATCACAGGGGCATTTTATCCTGTCTGCTCTCTATGACATATATATAAATAATATGTGTATTATTTATATATATGTCATAGAGAGCAGAGCGGATACGATGCCCTTGTAGTTAAATATTTCTTATTGATGTCATGTATTAAAGCAATGAACTTTCAGTATATGGAATACTCTTAGTTCACGCATCCAAACAACTTGAAAATGACGCTGGGCACAATTGAAATGTAGGCGTGTGAAGTTCATTTTTAAAAAGAAAACTGCATTCCCACATATACTTGCACAATAAAGGTGTGTCATTCAGTCAACTGAATAATAGAACCATCACAAGAGCTTGGACTTTGGGTATTTGTGTCAAACAGCTGTGATAGGAAAGGAGGGATGAACATATACATATTGAAAACATATGTCTGGACCGGGAATCGAACCCAGGACCCCTGTTACTCTAGTCAGGAGATCTACCACTGAGCTACCCAGACCGATATCCACAGTCCATATAGCCCAAACTACTACTTTCCCCCTCCTTAATTGATATTTGCCCTCGAAGATCACCCCAAGTTCTTCCCCTGGCAGGAGTTACCCTGTCAGTTCCAGAGGCATGTCACCACACCAAATTTAATAAGAAAGGAGGAATGAGCATATACATACATTGAAAACATATGGCTGGACCGGGAATCGAACCTGGACCCCTGAAACTCTAGTCAGGAGCTCTACCACTGAGCTATCCAGGCCGATACCAACAGCCCATATAGCCCCAACTTCTACACAGCAATGTGACTTAGGCCTGTCTATTTCATTGCTGGCCGCTCAGCCTTTCTTCCTTGAAATCAGCCAGATTTGTGTGGCTTATGAGCTAAAACTACGCAATCTGTGTATATTTCACTTAAAACCAACATCGTGTTTAACTTGTTTTGATGCAAGAAAAAAGATAGTCACATCTTACTGAAAGTCCAAGGTCTTGTTAAAATGGTTTTAAAAAAAAACCATACAGAAACGGGAGGGTTTTTTTTCAGTCGCCTTTCAGTGGACTCAATGGCATAACTTATATTTGTGAGCTATGATGTCAACATATGTGGACATTAATTTTCATGGATTGAATAAAATTTCCCTTTCAGTATACGTAAATTACTGAAAAAAACTAGCATATCAATACAATATGAAAATAGAATTTGCACTTCAGTGAAAATTGAATTTCGTAGATAAGCAACTAATTCGCGAAAATTAGATTCGAATATTGATGAAACTATATTAATAGTTTACTATTTAATGTCACTTGTTTCCTACCAATAACGAATGCGTTGGAGTCGATGTATTTATTGATGGTGTAACCGGCCAGTCCCAGGTTGATTAGGACGTACAGAACAAGGAAGACCACTTTCCTGAGGTTGTTCCGAATGTACTTCCAGCTCAGCTTTTCCATCCACCCTTTGTTCTTTTTCTTGGTTCCCGCCGGGGGTTTCAACCACTGCGCTGCACTGTAAAAATTTTAAAATACATATTTCAGATGTAAGGCAAAAAATATTAAATAGGCTTTCAGGCTTAACAGGTCGAAATATAATGAGGCATATATGTCTGTATCTTATTATAAGATGTCTACTACCAACTCCCAATGTGCTTCAAATGCAACTTGAAAAAAAGAGGGGCAGAAGGGACTTTCATTATCTGACCTGATGGTGAGATTCTCTATGACCCCGGGGTGTTTTTCTAACTCCGCCTTCAGCTCCTCGAACGTTATACTTCCGCTATTGTCTTCATCCGCTGCGTCAAATAGTACATCAGTGAGATCGTCTAGGTCTTCCTCGCTCAAAGTAAGGGAACTCTCCTCCATACAGGATCGTAGAACGGTCTTAAGCTCCTCACGATCGATAGAACCCGATCCTGAAAATAAGAAGATAATTACCTTCAGACCATAATTCGTCCTGTATATAACTGAAATGTGGCATTTGGATTTATTATAATATATAATAAACTATAATAAAGTAATATATAAATAGTAATTATTTTATAATATAGACGTAGGCGAAATTTGATGATTTGTACAATTATGCTATTTACTTTAACTGCGGCAGTGCTCTTGTGCATGGCAAATTCATGTATTATATTAATAATCTGGTGAAGATAATTGAATGACGCATAAATCAAACATTCGCCGTTATTCTATACTTCAGCAACTTATGTAACTAAGTTTGCCCAACAAAAAAAAAACAGTACCATAGTTACCGGGTAATAAGATGTTTCTTTTCAGTCATGAAAATAATAGATTTTGAAGGAGAAAAAAAATATTTACAATTTAAAATGATAAAGTTGTAGTTATTTTGGTTTCAATTTGAAATTGAGTAGAAAAAGCTGTAACCGTTAAAAACAGAAAAGTGACATTAATGTTCTGCTACAAAACAGGGAGTACTACCGTCTACATCGTAGACATCAAACAGGAACTTCAGTTTCTGCGCAGGCGTGCCTTTCGTCAACATCCGGAGCCCGTCCATCAGTTCCCCGCATTCGATGCTTCCGCTTTTGTCCGTATCGAACAAATTGAAGAATCGTTCCGCGAAAAAAGACTGTAAGATTCAATTCAAACTTCATTAAGAAAATGGCTGACCAGTGTTAAAAAAACAATCAATATACAATTATTTATTTAAATATATATATATAATCGTCATTGATATGAAACAAGTCTAAGTAATAAATGAATGTTTGCTTATAATGTGTAAAATTGTTTCTGTGTGCATGTGTATGTGTGTTTTATTTACATCTCCAGAACAGATTGTCATGTAATTGTCTGTTTTTTATTATACCATTCGATTAACTGATTGACATATTTCACTATAATATTTTCTAAATTCAATGTGTTTAAGAACCGCGTATTAGACTTACATACCAATGCAAACTGTTGAAATATAACAAAATATTTTAACTCAAATTCATTTAAAAAATATATATATAATTGGATAACTGATCCCCCCCCCCCCCCCGCCCCCTTATTTTTTTTATCTATCCATCTGGCGGTTTATCTAAAGTATCAGCATCTATTTTTTTTTTTTTTCGGAAAAAAGCAGACATGAGTGTTTACAAACACCATCTAAGTAAAATTACTTGAAAACATGACGACATTCCAACATGAAAAAAAGACTTTGGTCTTTAAAAAATACTGGAGACAAAAGAACTAAGCTTTCTATCATGAATTCAGCTTGCAACGTTATATAAATTTTAATCAAGTTAATAGCATATTTTTCTAAATTACTAGCGACCAATACTGTGGTTTTAGCAATGTTCGTTGAATACTAATTTTCATGGATTTCGTTGTTAAGTTGATCCACGAAATTAAATGTTTATTAAAGTGCAATTTCTACTAACATTTTGTATTGAATGGACCATCGGCCACGAATTTACGTATCCTTGAAACTTTGATTGTCACTAGATCCACGAAAATTGATACCCACGAATATTAATGAAAATACAGTACAATTTATGATAATAAGAAAGCATGTCTGACCCATAATGTACATATCTTTTATCAAGAAGACACATGCTGTCATTTCAATAAGTATCATAGATTTAGATTTAAAAAAATTAAAACAAAACAGCAAGAGATATATAACATCGCCTTGAATTGATTCAAAACTCTGTAGACTTTTAGATTCTTATATACTGTAGATTTCTTTCATTTCAACAACATATGCAGGTACATGTTATTTTATACAACTCTTTCTTTAATCTTTTTCCGCATTTTCTGTCTTTTTTTCTACTTTTTTCTTTATTTCCAGTGTCCTTTCTTTTATTCTTTTCTCTTTATTTTTTCTCGTTTTCTTTTTCTTTCTTTCCTTGAAACTCATTCTCTCTCTCTCTCTCTCTCTCTCTCTCTCTCTCTCTCTCTCTCTCTCTCTCTCTCTCTCTCTCTCTCTCTCTCTCACCCGTTTGACCCCTAGAGCGTCCTTGAACTCCTCCAAGTTGATCTCGCCGTCTTCTCCCGCGATTTTGGTGAACTGAATCTCCATCCATGACAGCCATTTTAACTCCTCGTCTCTGTTAATAAATAGTACATCAATTTTAGATTTCATCACATCAAAAATAACCATCAAAGGCCAACCATCACAGAGAAGAGCAGCAGATAAATAACTCAAAAAGATATTTCACAATCCTAAAACAAAATATGTTGATTGCATTGATTTAATCGGCGCGTCTCTTTTAAAATGATATTTGTATTTTAACAGTTCATCAAATGTAAAATTGTCTGCACATTGATTAAAGCGTATTTCTTGGAATACAGAAATGAGAAAAATGCCTTCGGTGTTATTGTCTCTTTTTCTTTATAAGAGCAGGGTTTTCCGATATATAATTAGAAATTGTGGTCAAATAGAGAACAGAAAGTTGAAATTAAAGACAAAATTGCTGCAAAAAGGAAGCGAGACAAAATCGATACAGAAAATATCAAGGGAAACTCATCTCTGGTATCCGTGATTTCTGCTGAATCTTTTTTTTCTTCAGAACGCGAGACTTATTGCGCTAACTTTCATAAGGCTGGATTTTATATAACGTTTAATTAAACGTTAATGATTGATCTAAAACAAGCTTCAAACCGGTGCAGGCGTTAATTTTAAAAAGTGATTATTTTTCCTAATTTATTGCAGCATTCCTGTGAAGCCCTAAACTGTGCAGATTAAAAAAAAAATATCAACAAGTCGAGCAAAAAAAAAAAAAACCATCAAGCCAAATTGTATTGGTTTATTATCTCCTATATAGTGGCTTGACCCTGTACAGGTGACAAAAGCAGTTGATTAATGCATCTAGGTGTGTGATTCAAACTATAATATTTACATTCATTAAGTTTGATTCCCTCTATTTATTACGGAAACATTGTTAATTCAAAGATCTAAAGAAACTGACAGGACTGAAATCTACACGCCCCGTTTATCGATTGGTCGAAACCTTCAGCAACCCAAGAAAAATCACGGACCGCACGAAATAATCATGATGACGTCAGACTATAATTCCCATAGAAGACGACTTGGCTGTTAGTTTTATCCAACGTACTGTGTACATTAACAATAACTTAATTACTTTTACTACCTTTTTTACGATCAATTCATTAATTTGTTGAAAGAAATATGTAAATATAAACAATGATATGCTTTCTTTGACGACTCATGCGGGTTATGAAGGTAGCGATCATTGCAGAAAGAGAATTACACTCTACATAGCCAGCTAGTTAACGCGCGTCATATGTATTTTTTCTTCAATCCCGCATGAATCACCAAAGAAAGCATTTTATTATTTAAATGATCAAGTCTAAGTTCATAGTCTGCAGATGCGTTATTTATTTCGAAAATACCTCGTAACACCTTCATTTAAGGAGGCGGAGAACCAACAAAGCAGCCAACATATCTACCTTTCATTTTTTATAAAATAATTTAAGCTATGAATACTCTATAATTATTTTAAAGGAAAATTCCATAATCATATTACAGCTTTACAAATTGAACATTTTCCGAAATCTCTTTACATAACTCTTCTTCTCAAGGAGATAAAAATAGTCTAACAATGGCCAAAAGCATCCTCAAGTGTCCCCTTGAATGATTCAACTGATGTTGCTTATTCTATTGTGTTTGCTTTGTTTGTTTGGTTTTTTTTCTATTGTTTATTACATACAAAAGTATTTTTGTTATTTTTCTAAAGATAAACATTTGACATAAAATTCTTAATACATACGGACGATATAGTGCCATACATTAGTCTGACCTTTAATTTAAAATTTGATTTTTTTTTAAGGTCAGGGGTCCTTCACTGTAACAAAATGCCAAAACAAACAAAAAACAAACTAACTGAAATGTTTGATAAAAAATACCGTGAACTTGAAACAAAATGACTAATTTTTTTCTTAACTGAAAGACGAAAAATCAATTTGATATAAAAGAAATTACATTGGATATATCTACAAGCTTTCACTAGCAGGTGCAAAATTCCAGACATTGTAAAGACATATCAGAAGATTGGTGGAAGGGAGGAAGGAAGGAAGGATGAATTAAAAGACAGACAGATAGATAGATAGATAGATAGATAGATAGATAGATAGATAGATAGATAGATAGATAGATAGATAGATAGATAGATAAAAAATATAGATAGATAGATAGATAGATAGATAGATAGATAGATAGATAGATAGATAGATAGATAGATAGATAGATAGATAGATAGATAGATAGATAGATAGATAGATAGATAGATAGATAGATAGATAATGAGCGAGAGAACGTCAAATAAAGAGATGACCAGAACTTCGAAGGACATAAACTGTTTAGCATGACAACCATGGTAAGCCGTTATATTACGCAAATGATCCTCCTTTTGAAATATCATTCTATGTAAGCAAAATATATTTGGCGCGTGCTAAAGCAATACCTTACCGATTTTTAAAATATCTGTTTCATCATAAAAACAAAATGATTAAAATAAAATTGTGCGAACAAAAAATCCAAAAAAAAAATTAAAATATAAAAAAAAAAAAAATCAGGGAGACTGTGAATGTGGCATACATCTGTACATGTATGTGCTGTTCAGAAGTGCATTTTGAACTGACTGACCGTATACGTACATAAAGGAATCGTCAGTTTAAACAACTTGATGTTGTTTACCATTTGCTATTAAATAGGAAATGGTATAATCTGAAAAATTTGGCGGTACCAACTCAAAATTAATTCAGTGTTGTCATTTGGATCATTGCAATTTGGAACTAAAAAACTTTATGTCAACTGGTAAACTGTCACATGCTTTGAAATAAATAAAAATTAGTGTATTTTTAACGCAATGTCTATCTTTACTCAAGTGCTTGAAAACGTCTGAATGATATTAATAGGACATAATACACATAATACAGTTTATACATGTTCAGATATGGATATAATTATTTTGATTATTTTTTTGGAATTTTGAATGTAATATCCCTGGTATTTTAAGATGCTGATATTCAAAAAGCTTTCTGAAGGTTTATATGCAATAAACTGAAAGTCTGACAAACACAAAATGAATGCAAACCCTTTTAAAAATATTTCTTTGAGCATTTTACGAGGGTTGATCCAAAAGTAATCTCACAGATCCGATAAAACTGCGACAAATCGGCGTAAAGTGTATAAAATTCGAACTTTAAAATATCAACCTACCGGTATATCAATTCATATCTGAAAATTTAATGCAGAATAATAACTGTTTCTGAAGATAATATATCTTATAGAGCGAGAGGGAAGGATAGTCGCTGCACGCTGGCGACGTCATTTCTGGATTCTTTGCGTTACGTTGAAATTTCACAATTTCGTCCTTTTAACAAAGAATTGGTCATGATGCTTTATTCAAATTTTCTATTTCTTTTTTTTTTACCTTAAATAATTTTTTACTCTCTTGTTTTGAATTATTTAATGTGCGATCAGATTTAGCGATGGCTCTTCTTAGCGTTATGAACGTAGCCTTATAATAATATTGCCAATGACTACATAATTTAGCTTTAATTTTCCTACAGAGCGTTTTTCTTCCGACTGTCTAAATCATTTATAAGCATGACATAGGATTCTTTCAAACATTGCAACCACATTGAAGGTATCTTGTTTACTCTCTACCCAGTTCTAGATAATTAATGCATCAATTTCAATACAATTTCTAGGGATTTCTTTCTATCGAAGCAAATAAAAAATGCCCCGTATTACTAATCGCATTTCCAGCCTTTTTGTTCCTTGATCTAGAGATTAAGCACCGCGTAGTTATGAACCCAAATGGACGGTAACGTTTCCTAGTTTGTTAATTAAAACAGTTGGAAAAAGTTTATGTCCTATCTGTTTTAAAATAATGTGTTGTTTTGAGCGTTTTCAAATTTTGAACCAAGTAATTTTCTCTGAAATAAAAACCTTGAAAAAGGACGTAAAACGCATGACGCGGCGAAGTCATGTATGTATCATTATATATTCATTCATATCTTTTTAAGTATATATTCAACGAAATCGAATTTTATTATCCCTCTGTGTGACACTTGTCAACCTGTTGCATTACAAATGCTTAAATTAGATATCCTTGAGACTGTTCATATAATAATTCTTTAGAAATTATATTTCATGTTTTAATTCATTTAAGCAAAATACGTGGCAGTGTAGCGCAGCATCTCAAAAACATCTTCTGTCTTTAGCGGGTCTAACTATACAAACTGGCCATATAAGCTCCCCTCTCCTTTTAGTTTTTAAACAAAAAAATAAATGACATATTATACGTTTATGTAAAGTAATGCATTTTTTTTTTAATTTCGAGAATATTTGAGTTTTGCACAGAAGCACATTTACCCCCCCCCCCCCCACCTTTCCAAAAAAAAAAAAAACACAAAAAAAAAAAACAAAAACAAAAACAAAAATAAAGTTATGACTTGAGCGTCGTTGATATGTGTTATATTGTCCTCTGTTCAAAAATTTGCTTAAAAATATTATTTTTTTACCCCTGATTTCTATGGCTCGGACTCTGCTGTCAGTTTATGCAGGATATTGTTTAGGAATAAGGTAAACAAACAAGTGACAAGAGTCCGATAAATGGCGGAGCGATATCAAGTTTTTAATTAAACGAACATTGCACCAATTGTCAATGGACATTGACCATCTAGCCTCAGAACCCTAACAACCCCCCCCCCCCCCCCCCCCCCTTTCCACCACCTACTCCCCTTAACGTACATATAAGGTGTAAACATCCCATAAATCTTATATCAAAATACATATCAAGTGAACAGTGCGTTTATTTACCTACAATTGGTACCTGTGATTTAATCACAGGTTAGTGGATTTTGACACCTACGCTGCTGCTTTAATTCGATATTACATCGGGATCGAGTTACACATAACAACAATTTATGGTTTTCTTTTCCTAAAGGCTGTTGGCTTTGTGAATGCATTCTTAAAACTTCATGTACGGGCAATGCATTGCTCATTGCTTGACTGCAAAAAGGATGACTTTTATAACCATTAAATAATTATTTAGAAAACATTTTTGGAGGTTCAAGATTTAAATAACAAAAATATGTTACCTATTTTTTTTTTATTCGGGGTTCTTCTTTACCAAGAGGTAAAAATGATCATTAACGCGGTTCTCAGCATAAAACATGAGGGGTAAACACAAAATTGCCTATTTTGTTTAATTTCTTGATATTCATATACATGTATGAAATGTCAAACCCGCAATTTCAACGCCCCGGGTCTTTCCGGAAGAGCTCGGGAAAAACACGAGCTCTGTCGGAAAAGGCCGAGAAGTAACGATTAATCAAATCCGTCTATTCATTGTTTCAGATCAGTGTTCATAGAGTAATTCTGATGAAGTATCTCAAATGTTTTATTTATTATTTTGACTCTTTAATAACTTGTCAACTATCTTTATCCTGATGCATTTATCCTGTCACAGAAACAGGAAACTTTGATGAAGTTACCTCAAACAGACATTTTATGTGTTATAAGTACATGTATTCGAATTATATTGACATAATAGGTAATGTATAACCACTTGGAAGAAAAAATGAATTTATATATACATTCTATATTAATATAGAGTGAATGTTATAGACTATTCGACTTAGCTCATGTATGCTCAATAGAATAGAGCATGCATACATGTATGTCAGTCTAAAGGAGGTTTGGGGGAGGGGGGGGGGGGGTTAAGGTACAAAGTAATTAAAGTAAATGTACAAAGTCATTAAATTATATGCGTAGACAGTTTAGTATGTGTCCGTACCAGTAAACATGTATACATGTAGTTACACAACATGCGCGGATCCAGATATTTTTTCCCGGGGGAGGGTCCAAGGAATATTTGTACGGGGAGAAGCCTTTTGGGTAAATTTACTATAGGAATTTAATATTTTTGAAATATTTAGTGAGGGTCCAGACCATTCACCCCTTTCTAGATCCGCGCATGCAAACGTGCATAAGGGACTTTTTTTACCTGATGGTAAGGTATAAATGGTAGACATCGCAAAATGTAGTCCTTTTTACGAATAGATAATTAATTGTTAAACAAGTGACATACGGCAGGGTCAGTACAATCAATATTTGATTTGATTTGATTTGAACATATTTTTATTGTACAAAAATACAATATTTGATATCAATATTTATAGAAATGTACGTGAAAAAAAAAGGATTTTTATTTTGAAAATGGGGTGAAAATCCAAACGGTCGATAAAATCAAATTTAAAAAATAAAAACAAGTTTGTCAAAACTTATGGAGAAATGAGGCCTGTAATTTGAAATCAAAGCATGAAATTATCACATGCGTTTCAATTCATTACCAATATCTGACTTTTCATCGTTTTCCTTTTTTATTTATTTTCAAATTAAACTTTATTTTATTTTTCGGATAATTTAAGAGAGTATTAAGCACTTAACATCAACAAATAACGATCTTAAAATCTAAGTCATTTATACAAAATAAAATAAAACAAACAAAAATATTACAGCAAGATTAATCAACTGGGTAAATTTATGGAAGAAGATATATTGATAATTAAAACGTTAGGGAAACCCCTTCCTTTTTTGTTCAAGGATGTAATTTGAATTCAGCAGAAATGAAAAAAAATAACTTACTGAATAGCCACGCTCTTCTTCCTATCATTTGGATTTTCTGGATTGGTCCGGTCGTTCCGTTTTTCTCCGTTAGCGACAATATCATCCTCGTTCTGTTTTGATCCAGATTCAGCAGCATTTGGCAAACCTCGGCTGTTTTCAACACTTATATGTACATCAGACGAGGAATAAGTCGGCTGAGGTGTTCCGAGGGATCCAGCATTGTTTGATGTTGACGTCACGTTTACATCATTAACCTCAATATCGATGACCGTGTCGTCTGCTTTTTTGGCGGGTTTTATTTTATCAGCATCTTCATCGTCTGCTTTAAATCCAAGATTATCATGATTATTGTTTGATTCCAAGGTTGCAGCGGGCTCCATGGTTTTTGTTGAAACTGAATTTAAATTCCCTGAGTAACTAATTACGGATCTTAGTTCATGTTTTGATGACGGCACTTTCTCGTCCGGCAGGTAGCGTTGAATGTTGAAACAAGGCTTCTCATTGGTCAATTGCTGCAAACGTAGATTTTTATTGTTCTCTGTAGTCACTTCCGTCCATCGGATTGATCTACTTCCGGTTATTTCTACGTTGTCATCATAACGAGAAATTCGAACGATGAAATTGGCATCGGACAAGACTTCTTCTGGAAAACAAAATATAGAGGATATTCAATGTTTTGCAGTTGGAAACAGAAGTTATTTCACGAGTGAGACAGGATGTTTTTAAGGAATAAGGAATCATTCTTTGAGTATTATGAGGTGATAATTTCGGTCGTGACGTGATCAAATCGAATAAAGCCCGAAGGCTTCATGATGAAGTTATCACCTCATAATATTCAAAGAATGATTCCTTATTACTGATATTTATATAATTTTCAGCAGTTGTACGATTTAATATTATGATATTAATTATGCAAACCCGCTTGCGTCCCCAACAATACGTCATTTGAATTTATTGGGCTGTATAGTGTGACCCACGGAAAATCTCTCCAACTGCCGAATAATTGAACATGGCCACCAATTACATATAGATAACAAAACACAATTTTAACAATAGAGAATAATAGAATAGTAAATATAAAGAGTTAGTTCAATTAACGGATTACTTAGATAAACTGAGTGTCAATTAAGAGTGTCCAGATCAAAGTCACTCAACACCAGTGACAGGGAAAAGGTGTCATGTCCAAGGGGAACATTTCACTCGGTGATACCGGTAATAGTACAAAATCGTTTCGTAGTGTTATCACAGATAAAGACACTGGGAAACGTAAATATTGATATGTTCACGAGTGCTCCTTTTCAATCGTGAAAATATCAAAAAAAATCCTCTCTCACTCATGAAATAACCCGTTATTACATTGTACATAAGCAAGACGGGATTTTTTAAAATATATTTTCAAGAACGCCCAGCACTCAGTCTGTATCCAACTGCAAAATATTGAACTTTCTGTTTATTACATTTACCCATGTACAGTACATATACAAAATTGAAATTTTGTAAACTTAAATACATTTTATGCTTTTTCAGGAAAATCAGTAGATCAACTAGGAATTACGTTGCATTTTTCCGCTACCAACATCACAGCTGTAGATAACAGTTTTAAAGATATACATGTTACATCCATGTAATATACTCCAGTAATAAATTTGCAGATTGATGCATTAGTTTTTTCAATAAAAACAAAAATGAGTCGCACATGCACGTACATGCATATGCTCGCATATTTTTTTTTTTATTTCCTGCGTAGAACAAATTCTTTTTTTTTTTACATTATCTGAAGTTTCCGTGAATTCCTGTGTGTACCCCAATACATCTACACAGGAAAGCATGTTTGCTTGTCAGAATATCATTTATTTTTATTGAGTTGGACACATTTTAATCCCATTGACTTGAGCTATTAGCAAGCTTAATACCAAAAATTATAGATGCTGCTGCAGGATTGATATATAACATAAAAACGTATGCTGGCTGTGATCGTGGACTGTAAACATGATCATTAATCTTATTCGTGACACGAAAATTATACGCGAAAAAAAAAGATGACTGAAAAAAATAAAAGGCAAAAAACATCGTTTTGTTTTCATAACGGAATTTTACGGACATCTGTTAGTAATCATGATCGTGTATGACCTAGTAAATAAGATATAACACCAGGACATGAATGTACTTAAGTGTAGGTGTACTTTTGAAATATTTTGATTAGTTTAATAAACTATGCATTATAGCCCATGTATCGATTAGTTGTTTTTCATGAAGAGCTATATATAAAAAGACACACTGAATCTTCTACATACCATACTTTGCTTTGTGAGTTGTACACTGGTTCATTGGCTTTTTGTTTGGGTTGTTTAATTCACGCAATTATGCAATGATTGACATTATTTGACGTCTGTTTATTGCAATGATTGTTTTTAGTATATGGAAAAAATAGCATGGATCTGTTCTTGAGTTTTTATAATGACTTTTAATGGCGAACTTTAGTATGTAAGCGCCTAAACAACATGCGCGGATCCAGAATTTTTTTTCCCGGGAGGGGGGGGGGGCTAGAAATAGTCTTGTTTTCCAGGGGTAAAGGGGTATCCGAGGCTATTTTCGGGAATTCTATTATGTGAGTTTCATAAATTTATATGTGTTGAGCAATTACAATCTTATTATCGGGCCTTTGCGACAAGCGGAAATAAGGCAGATGTTTTAATCGGGTGTCCATGGCAACACCCCCCCTTTTTTTTTTCTTTTTATTAAACTTGCATTGAATGCAGGGTTATAGTTTTTTTTATGTTAAGATTTGAGCTTAACTTAATAAACGTCAATGATCTACATGTATTTAAAAAGAAGCCAATGAAAATGTGGATTATGTTCTAAGTAATAGTTACATCCACCCCCTTCTTAATCGCTTAAATTTTACTTCATATGATCTAACTATTACTTAAAAACCGTCGATCTAGACAGAACTTTAATTGATAAGGAGCAATTCTGTATGAAGTTCACTAACCATTTTACCTGAAAATACACACGAGGTGGGTTTTTTTCCGAGCTCTGCCAGAAAGGCCTGATGAGTTGAAACTGAAATTCACATTTTTTGTCTGAATCGTTACATCAGAATTACTAAACACTTTTTTATCTCACCTCATACAAATATAACTGTTTAAGCCTTTTTTCCAGTTTGAAAAAAATCCAAATTTTGATAATGCACACAGCCAATACTCACATCTCGGGCAAATTTTGTCGGAAATCATCGAATCTGAACTTTTATAATATTCCAGATTTAAAATATGATAAGAGTCAACACACATTTCAACACAGAAAATTATAATACAGATCGGCGCATACGCATGTCAAAACAAAAAAATAACAACCTTGAATGTTCTCTACCACGTGAGAGAATTCATCGTCCGTTCATTTGTTAGAATGTACATGTATATCCATTTCCGTCAGTATTTCCCGGTGGGTTTTTTTCTCTATATGCATGTTTCATTCATATTTTATTTTTTACAACGCACGGATTTCCTATCCGTTTATAATTAACGGTTAGAAAAAAACCGTTGTTTTCGACGATGATTTTTTCCCCTTTCCCATCTTAAATTTCAAGCTATCCTACATGTACCGGGGGCCTTTACCTAACGAATATAGCTGTAATAATATTTTCAACAAAAAAATATTCTCACATTTTGTGGATACAGTCATGCATATGTAGTTTCCAGCATGCAAAATACAACGGGTTTTCATATTGTACCTAAAATAAAAACATGCACATCTACATATCCAATTCGCAAGGTCGTTCTTACACAAAAATAGCATGAATCCTGAAGTGTTCAGTTCTTCAATCAATACACTGTGTTCCTCTTCATTTCATGCTACCCCGATTGTATCCCTGTCCCTCTACTCTTAGCTATCATTATACATGTACAGTGTGACACTCTTTGCGTACAATTACATGTACAGTACCGTCAACGCGGATCCCGTGTTTGACCGCGCTCCCCCTGGGGTTTGTTAATCCTTTCCACTCATACATTCATTTATTCTATCAAAACCATGTAAATGGTACAAGAGGTACATTACAAATATATAACATATATACATATACATGTATACAAAGTCTGAGTGAGCAGAGCTTGCTCATTTTGCATATGGAGAACAGATCTCATAAATTTTTGTAATGAAAATACATAGTTTTTGTAAAAATAAAGAATTGGTATTTGTCAATAAATTACTGAACTTGATAATATTTGGTTGGACATAATATTTTCTTGCTAAATATCTTTTCTAATGGAAGCTAATGCATTGCATTCTAACAAATAATGAAATTCGTCCCCAATTTGGTTATTATTTCCGCGTTACACCATCGCGGTTAATTCATCGCGGTCCTCGCTGCAGCCATGTTTAAACCGCGGCGGTGTGACCTACCGTTAAAAAAAATGATCGGAGATTTTTACATGTACGCTATATTAGACAATAAGACGGCCACCAAATATTGAGAGTCATTCTATACTGGCCATGCCCGGTGTATTTGTTTTCATTTCACTTAAATTATTACGTAATTTAATGCACGTTTTCAAAACTCCTTACCAATTATTTTTGAAAAATTTCTATTTAAAGAATCATCTGCACCCGTACATGTAATTATATGCAAAGAGTGTCACACTGTGACGGTGCATGTCCTCCCACTTAGCCAACATTTTGAAAAAAACAGGTAAAATACAGGTAGATTTGTGTTGGCTAAGTGGGAATGGGGTGCAGGTAGAGAACAAAAGAATTTAATTACAGGTAAGCTATAGTCTGTTTTCAGATAAAAGTTGGAGAAATAAAATATTTGTTAGCCTTAATAATACTTTGATGTATTTAATACGTGTATTGCTACACATTATTTCTTATATTGTATATATATATATATTTACTTTTTGTATCTGATTAGCCATTTGGCTTAAGGAATAAAAAAAACTGAAGAAGAATAAATATGAATTCTGTCCCAGTAAATTATTTTATTTAATTAATACAGATAAAAATGTAATTTTAAAATTATGAGTTTTAAATAATTAACTGTTAAATATTCCCCCTTAATTTATGCCTTTAATTGAGCTATAAATACCATGTTTGTATATTTTTATCATATTTTGAGTAATTATATAAGTGGGAATAAACCACTGTGACTGTGTGTTTTTCATCTATATTGAGTGATTTTTAATTTGAAAAGGTCTTAGTTTTTGAGATCTTGGCCTCAAGCAATACAATCTGTCATTTATTTTTGAGTTTACTTATTTGGTTAAGAAGTAATCAATGATCAATTGAAATAAGTTTCGCTTGTCGCTTCCATCCCAGTTCAGTTGAGTTCAGTTCTCTATTAACTTTAAGCTGTACAACTTATAAGTACATTAGATACAATATTAGATACAATATACACGTACAGGTAGGTTAACTTTAACCAAAAAGTTAATGAATTTCACAGCTTGGCCTTAAGGTGTCAATTATTCGCCATTTATTTATTTATTTATTTATTTTTTTTGATCGCTTAAGCTGTAAATAATGTAGTAATTCGTTGCATCTTTTCTGCAAAATACAATTGAATTTCGAAAATGTATACATGTCTATATGTACATGTACAAAGCATAATATGTTGGAACTATAGTTTATCATTTTCGCTGAGTATAGAATAAAACATTTATTTTTTATCAAATTATGTATGTAAAAATACACAAGTACTATACAAAGTATTCAATCAACTTACAAACTTACATGTACTTAAAATGTATTCAAAATTCAAATTGCTAATATTAAAGAAAACAAAGGTCAAATCAACAAATTTCATTACTCACTTTTGTCGGGTTTTTTTTTTATAATAGGAAGGTTTTTTGCGTGCGCTACCGAACGAACCTTCACTGTTGATGAATCTTTAAATTTGATTTTTATTTTATTTCAATGAAAACGAATTCTTTACTTTCTCTTTTTCGGGTGCGCGTTTAATTTCGCAAAGTTACGTAATTGGAAGTCCGTCTGGCTCTAAAGAAAAATCTAATGAGAATTTGAACAGAAAAGTCTAACTCAATAAAACGCCTAAAGAATTAATTGCATTGAATTTGAATTTCGGGTATCTTTTAAAAAAAAAAAACATCTTATGATTATAAAATAACGTACCTAAACATGCACACCTCATTCTGCAACGTGTGCTATTTGCCGGGAACAATGTCTCGAAACCTTACCAATAAGAAAAATCGTCTGCCCTTGGCCATTCAACGTTTCTACTGTGTATAATTGTACACGTGTTTTCACACTGATTTGCAGTGTACGACATAAAATTCTATTGCATGTAAACTTGTAATAACATGCTTTCTATAATTCGATTAATTATGATAGATTCGTCGTTCCTTCAATGGTGGCTTAGGGTATCGCACCATTTTTTTTTATCTTCTTTTATTTTCTCGTTCTTGCATGTGTTCAAAACAACGCCATTATTGTTATTAAGTTAAGAACAAAATTTTCAAACAAATAGATTCGTTTCATGCACATGTATATCTGATGGGAAATGACACAAAGATTGGGGGGGGGGGGGGGGGGTTGGTATAATGTAAAAATGCATCATAAAATTAAATATTGGCTGGTCATAATTATATGCATCCTTTTGGTTTTTTTACGAAACAAAACTAGTGACATTTAAAATGACTACTCTTGGGAGGTATTGCCATAACTGCAGAAAACAAATGATTTGCTTTTATTTTAAATTAATAACTCAATATTTTAGCTTTTTTAAAGAATGATTTTTTATCCTCAAATGTAGGTTATTTCCTTCGTAGAGCCAAAGAGAGCTAACCCCCTCCCCCCCCCCCCCCCCCCCCCCCCCCCCCAACGGGCGCCGTGGCAACTTCTTAATAAAAATCAATGTGTAAATATAAACACCAATAAATTTTATTCAGGATAAGATATAGCTGTTGATATTACAATGTATGCATATACTTTATTATCTAACTATAGAACACATGCGGTGATCTAGAGGGGTCAGCGGGGTTTAGACACCCCCCCCCCCCAAAAAAAAAAAAACACACACACACACAAACTGGAAAAATTCAAACTTATTAATTTTACACAGTAAAATTATCTAAAATAGGTGTTGGACGCCCCCCCCCCCCTCCCTCGGCAAACCAAATATCCCCCCCCCCCTCCCCCCCCCACCCCCCCCCCTGGATCCGCGCATGGAATACGTAATGATTGTGCACGTTCTCTGTAAAAATATGTTTTGTATATTACTGTCGTAGTTTTTAATGCCAGTTGTATAATACAATTGTATTACATTTTACATTTTAAGGAGAAGAACTCGTAAAGTTGTTCGAACTTGTTTCTTATCCTTTTTATTTATAAGTTTTATACAATGAAATATGTTCAGTAAATCCTGTATGACAAAATTAATGCGATCAATCTGCTTAAAAGTCGTTAAAGTGACAGAGACTTACATACACATGTAAACAACGCCATTATGTATTTGTTAAATTTAAATTCTCTATATATAATCCTTTTTTTTGATAACAGCGCGGCCTTTTGTTAGGTGGGTTTAATGCATGGACAGGTAATGGGCTTTGTCACAGGAATGTATCGCCTAAGTAGTAACAGGTCAAAGATTTACCCCCACCCCACCCCCCAACCAACTTGATATGTTAAATCCCTTATGCTCTCTCTCTTTTGTATATATACATATATATTCTATA